>ML271372.1:242-20119 GCA_005239495.1 Nicotiana undulata
TGAATTTACAACACAAAACATGGATGAAAGAGAGCAGTAAACTCACCTTACTTGCTGGGTAACTCAGCCCTTATCTTGGTTCTTCAAACTCTAGGGTTTACCCCCAATTTGAACTTGAAAGAGAGGGAAAATCAATTAGGGTTTGTGGGTGATTTTTGGGAGGAAGTTTGCAGGGGTTTAGGTCTGGTTATTTGTGAGTTATAATGGGGTATATACTGCAGTAGATAAGCCTTTTAATGGGCTTTGTGGCTGACCCGAAATTGCCTCTTTTTGGGCTATCATTTAACCAAGTAGGTGACCTACCTACTTGTCACCTAGCAGCTTGTGCAGTCTCGCAAAAACATTTATATCTCTCTACTCCGATGTCGTATTGATAAACGGTTTAATGAGTTATAAACTATACTCATAGATCTTCAATTTGATGGGTAGATCACCCTGTAATTCGTAGTATACTGGGAGAAAAGCTTAATAACATTTGACCTAAAGTTTAAGTAAAACTATGAACCTAAGTTGCGACAACTCTTGTCGACTTTTGTTTCATAACTTGTTTGACTCCAAGACTATGATACGGATATTATATGATTCAAATAACTTAAAACACGACCTCTTGAGAGTATCAAGCACCCCTAGGTTTATCCAAAAATACGAGTTACAACCTCGTTGATTCGTTTAACTTCTAATACGTGTTAATCACTCTTATACACTCTTGTATCATTTAAGATCAATAGGATTAACTTCTTATAATATCAAAGATAATCTCTTCTCGTGTATATGTCGATTAACTTATGGCATGAGCCAACATACGTGAATATGGGTTGTAACAGTTAATAACATGACTAGTAGGTGTATCATCTAAATCGGGTTGAGTTTCATCTAAATCATCATTTTTCTCTTCATTTTCATAGATAGGTGGATTACCATAAAGAGAATTCATATGTTCATCATTTAATTGTGAACCTATAAACTGACTATCGATAAATTGAAAACAAGGGTTATCACTATCAAGAATAATAGGTGGGGGAGGACGGGTAACATGTCTACGTCGGGGAGCCGGGGGAGTAGTAGTAACTTGCCTACTAGATTCACCAATTTTAGATTTACCCTTACCACCAAACATTTTTTTCAACGGAAAGTCCATATTAATTATAAGGAAAACAAATTAAACAAACAAAACTTAAGAGTTGGAACGAGTTTACCGAATTGACGAACAACTTCTTGAAAATTGTATAATGTTGAAGACTTGAATACTTCAATTCACCAACTTCATAATTTTTCACAATTTGCAATAATAAAGTAAGCAATAATAGAAGAAAATTAGAGAGAGATTGATGATTTTGTGAGTAAAAATGAAAGAATGAGGGGGTATTTATAGTTGAGAAAAGAGAAAAAATGTAATTATAAAAAGTTTGGGGGCCATTTGGCTATTTTTAAACTTTCCAAACGACTCTTTTGAGGTTCAAACAACTAGATTTTAAAAATCTGGCCGTTGGCCATTTTATTTTTATTTTTTATTTTTGAATTTTGACCGTTGGTCCCCCTTGGCCCGGCCCAGACAGGTCCAAATTGAAGACCCGCCCCTAAACCCGGACCCCCGCGAGCCGACCCGTTTAGCCCGCTAGCCCGTTTGGCCCCGCGGGCCCGGATCGGTCCGGGTCGAGCCCGCCCCACCTGCCAGTGTTAGGTAGTTTAGCCGATTTTAAATATCGTTTTTGGTAAATGCATCCTTTCAATGCACTATGATTTTGCGTTTAACCTATCTTTTTATCTCAATTTTGTAAAGTAAATATTTATAACATCTTCTAACAAATTGAAAAATAAAAGGACATGTCAATTAAAAAAATCTATCTGAAAAATTACCTTAAAAAGAATATTATGGGAGGTGGAAATTAAGAGACCACGTCCCCACGTGCTGTTCTTTGTTTCGAAGTCTTCCGACAATAACCTTAAAATTTGATCCAAAATTCCAAACACCAAGGCAATCACTTTAAATAAATTGCCACTTAATTGAAAACCGAAGGATTTCCCCAGAAAAGAAAGTTAGCCCAGAAAAAAGATGAGGCAAAAATAGAGAGTTTGGGATTTTTGTTCAAAGGGTGGTTGCTCCTCTCTGTTTAGCCAATGATTTTCCTTTTTCCAATTTTAAAAAAATCTAACAGCCCTTGAATTCCTGGAAATATGTACTACTACTATATAGTCATTTCTTCAGCATGAATAATCAAAAACAGCCAGATTTGTCTTTCTCTGTCTCTGTTTCTGTGATTTTAGTTCCTCTTTTTTGATTCATAACAATTGAGGCAGTGATGATATTTTTATCCGGATTCTGGGCTAACTGGATCGGGCATTGAGATTATCCGACCCGTATCTTGGCCTGGCGAATCACCGGACGGTTAGCTCTCCGATTCGGAGGCATTTTCTTTGCATGCAATCGGACCTGGTTATTTTGCAGCCATGGCGCGGTCGCCTCTATTAGCTACTTCCTCCGATCCACAACAGTGACCAATTATTCTTTGAATTTCAACTACCTTTTTGCTCCTAAACATGGAGTCAAGTTGTACGTCAGTGGGCAAAACAAGAATTGTTGCCGCTTTAAATAGTTCTCTTTGACAGTGAATGAGGGTTGGAGAGAGTAGAGGGAAGCTCAAAGGGCAGCTGCTCCTCTCTACAATACCTATGATTTCATTTTTGCCTAAAATGCCCTTCTACAGTATCCAAACGACCTATCTACTGTATCTCCAAATCCTCACTCCCAAAAACAGAATCAATAGTAGTAATAATAATTGTAGCAAAAATCTGAGGCTATGATGATGATTTTTTCTTGGGTCTCTGAGCAAATAGATTAGGGCAGGAGAACAATTGGACCCGTATCTTGGCGGGGCGACCCAGACGGTGACAACATGCAACCGGTATTTGCAGCCATGTCGGTGTCTCCGGTCTCTTGCCTTATCTTCAAATATTACATATCTGAGCCTCAATTGGAAAGATATTTTCTTAAATGCAGATTTATGGTCTCTTTTTTTGAAATTCGCAGGTTAAAAAACCTCGAGAATTCCCAGAAAGAAATTAGGCAAAACAGAGAGTATTGGGATTTTCATTAGAAGGGTGGTTGCCCCTCTCTGTTCCGCCAATGATTTTCTTTCATTTTCAGAAAAAAAAAACCAACAGCCCTTGTTTATGACAGAAGCAGACAACGTTTGGACATGAGAATTGTGAAATTTCAAAAAAATGTAATTTCCCCCCCCCCCCCCCCCCCCACAGTGAAATCTGAGTTTACTTTTTTTTTTTGTGTGTGTGTGTGTTTATGTTGCTGATGGAAGTTACATAAAGAGTTTGTATATGATGTTTCTTGTATCTGGGCTAACCGATTTGGGCATAGAGATGACCCAAGCCATATCTTGGCGTGGCAATCCGGTATGGCATGTGATTGAGATTTCTCTCACTTGCAACTGGTGTTTTGCAGCCATGGCGTAGCTGACTTCTCTTTGCCTTATCATAACACATTCATGATAAGCCTACTATAGCATGGACCTAGTTGTAAATAAGCACACACCAGAGGGCAAGACAAGATTATGGATGCTTTAAATGGTTCTCTTTGACACAAAGCAGAAAACTAAAAGCTCAGAGACAAAGATTGAGGGTTGCATAGAGTAGAGTGAAGCTCAAGGGCAGCTGCTCCTCTCTACAATTCCTGTGATATCATTTTTTCCAAAAATGCCCTTCTGCATTATAGTCTAACCAAACGACCCCTTAAGTATTTTGATTGGCTGTTGCTGTTCTCTCTGCTCATAATCTCCAAATCGAAGGATTTTATGGGGAAGGTGGAAATTCATTTGGTGAAAACCGAAGGATTTTGTTCAAAGGATTTCCCCAGCAAAGAAAGTTAGCCCAGAAAAAAATGAGGCAAAAATAGAGAGTTTGGGGTTTTTGTTCAAAGGGTGGTTGCTCCTCTCTGTTTAGCCAATGATTTTCCTTTTTCCACTTTAACATAAATCAACAGCCCTTGAATTTCTGGAAATACGTACTACTATACAGTCATTTCTTCAGCAAGAATCAACAACAACAGCCAGATTCCTCTTTCTCTTTCTCTGTTTCTGTGATTTCAGTTCCTCTCTTTTGATACATAACAATTGAGGCAGTGATGATATTTTATTCGGATTCTGGGCTAACTGGATCAGGCATAGAGATTATCCGACCCGTATCTTGGCCTGGCGAATCACCGGATGGTTAGCTCTCCGATTCGGAGGCATTTTCTTTGCATGCAATCGGACCTGGTTATTTTGCAGCCATGGCGCGGTCGCCTCTATTAGCTACTTCCTCCGATCCACAACAGTGACCAATTATTCTTTGAATTTCAACTACTTTTTGCTCCTAAACATGGAGTCAAGTTGTACGTCAGTGGGCAAAGCAAGAATTGTTGACGCTTTAAACAGTTCTCTTTGACAGTGAATGAGGGTTGGAGAGAGTAGAGGGAAGCTCAAAGGGCAGCTGCTCCTCTCTACAATACCTATGATTTCATTTTTGCCTAAAATGCCCTTCTACAGTATCCAAACGACCTATCTACTATATCTCCAAATCCTCACTCCCAAAAAGAGAATCAATAGTAGTAATAATAATAATAATAATTGTAGCAAAAATCTGAGGCTATGATGATATTTTTTCTTGGATCTCTGAGCAAATAGATTAGGGCAGGAGAACAATTGGACCCGTATCTTGGCGGGGCGACCCAGACGGTGACAACTTGCAACCGGTATTTGCAGCCATGGTGGTGTCTCCGGTCTCTTGCCTTATCTTCAAATACTGTATTACATATTTGAGCCTCAATTGGAATGGTATTTTCTTAAACGCAGATTTATGGGCTCTTTTCCGTTAGATTTTGAAATTCGCGGGTGAAAAATCCGCGAGAATTTTGGGGCTTTTGCATCTATACCCGCTTTTTTGGGTCACGTTTTAACTTATACCCGCTTTGCAAAAAACATTGCAAGCGTACCCACTTTTCGCATAAACTACAGGCATACGGGCCTGAAGTAGCAAAGGCAATTACACAAACTTCATCATTTTAGGCTTTTTCAAAAACTTCAGCAGAAGATGCCGAAGTTATTTAGTTCATTTGTAAAAACTTCAGCACTAAATAAGCTGAAGTTTTGCACGGGTAGCAGGAAGAAGGAGGCGCGCGCCTGAAGTTGTAAAAATTAGGGTATAGGTTAAGTAATTTTAAAAATATGGGTATAAGTTAAATGGGGGCGACTAAATAGGGCGCCCCGTGCAATTTTTACGAGATTTTTCCCTAAAAATGCAAAAACGTTAGCCCAGAAAGAAATGAGGCAAAACAGAGATTATTGGGATTTTCATTAGAAGGGTGGTTGCCCCTCTCTGTTCCGCCATTGATTTTCCTCCATTTTCAAAAAGAAAAACCAACAGCCCTTGTTTACGACAAAATCAGAAGCAGATAGGATTTAAGTGGGCGTTTGGACATAAGAATTGTGAAATACTTTTTTTTCCAGTGAAATCTGTGTTTACTTTTTGTATGTGTATGTGTTCATGTTGCTGACGGAAGTTACATAAAGAGGCAGTGATGATGATGTTTCTTGTATTTGGGCTAACCGATTTGGGCATAGAGATGACCTGAGCCGTATCTTGGCTGGGCAACCTGGTATGGCCTGTGATTGAGATTTCTGTCTCTCACTTACAACTGGTGTTTTGCAGCCATGGCGTAGCTGGCTTCTCTTTGCCTTATCACAACATATCTGAGCCCCATTTGCAAGAAAAGAAAAAATAGATAATCTTTTCTATGATTTGAATTAACAGGTAAACAGGAAGGGGAGTCTTGGAGTCTTGGAGTAACAGTAAAGTTCTCCTCATGTGACCTATCGGTCACGAGTACGAACTGTTCATTAGGGTATATGTACACGAGTCCGGAACCAAAATGTGGTTCTTTTGCACACCCCTTGAGTGTGGCCCTTCCCCGGACCTTGCGCGAACATGGTTGTCTTGTGAACCGGGCTGCCCTTGGATTAACAGGAAAATAGCAAAAACCTCATTAGTTAGTATGAGGCTGCGGTCAAGGCAGAGAGCTGTAGGGAGTTTCATTGGGTGGTTTTGCCCCTCTCTGTAATTGTGCGCCGCCAAAGATCACTCAAATGTCCGTTTTTAAAACGACCCTTTTGGTGAAAATACGTATTACTTCCTCCCTTTCAATTTATGTGACGCAATGAGGCTATGAAGATTTTGTTCTTCTGTGGAAGATGAATCAGACTTATAAATCTATTGAGCTGGGGAAAAATTGTAATCTTGGCGTAGCAGCCAGCTCAGATGGGTCTTTGAGATATTGGAGAACTATCCATTTTTTTTGTGTGTGTGTTTTCCTGTTTCATAAGACTAACTGATGCTTGCAGCCATGGCGGTCTTTTTCCACAGCTTTTCGGGGTTTTGTCTGAGAAAAGGCGAATCTGAGCCTACCTCATTGTCTGCATGAAACATGCTGGGATGATAAGTACTACTTCTAGGGTGGCTTAAAGAAATGAGGTAAAACAGATGGGATTATCTTTTAAGAGTTGTAAATAAGCGTATATCAGGCAGCAAAGTAAGAAATATCGGTCCTTTAAATAATCCTCTTTTGACACAAAGCAGAAAACTAAAACTTCATAGACAAAGAATTGAGGGTTGCAGAGAGTAGAGGGAAGCTTAAGGGCAGCTGCTCCTCACTGCAATCCCTGTGATTTCATTTTGTCCAAAAAATGCCCTTCTGCAGTAAACTATGTCCAAACGACCACTCTACTCTATCTCCAAATCCTCTCTCTCATTTCTTTAAGCCACCCTAGAAGTAGTACTTATCATCCCAGTACTAACAATAATAATAATAATAACAATTTTAGTAAAAATCTGAGGCCGTGATGATATTATTTCTTCTGTCTCTGAGCAAATCAATTAGGGAAGAGAACAATTGGACCTGTATCTTGACGGGGGAACCGTGATGGTAAATGATTTTCCAACCGGTGTTTGCAGCCATGGCGGCGTTTCCTATCTCTTGCCCTAGCTTCAATAGATCTGAGCCTCATTTGGAAGGTCATTTTCTTAAATGCAGACTTAGGAAAAGGTTAGCCCAGAAAGAAATGAGGCAAAACAGAGAGTTCTGAGATTTTCATTAAAAGGGTGGTTGCCCCTCTCTGTTGTGCCATTGATTTTCCTCCATTATTAAAAAAACCAACAGCCCTTTGTTTATGACAAAAGCAGAAGCAGACTGGTAATGTTGCTTGCCATATGACCCAGAGGTCATGAGTTCGAGCGGCAGAAACAACCTCTTGTAGAAATGCAGGGTAAGACTGCGTACAGTTTACCCTTGACGGACCACGCGCATAGCGGAAGCTTAGTGCACCGGACTGTCCTTAATAGTGAAATCTCTATATTTACTTTTTTTTTTTTTGTATGTGTGTATGGCGTTGACGGTAGGTACATAAAGAGGCAGTGATGATGATGTTTCATATATCTGGGCTAACCAATTCAGGGAAAGAGCTGACTCGACCCGTATCTTGGCATGGCAACCCGATATGGCCTGCAGTTGAGATTTCTGCCACACGTA
Source organism: Nicotiana undulata (assembly GCA_005239495.1). Classification (NCBI taxonomy): domain Eukaryota; kingdom Viridiplantae; phylum Streptophyta; class Magnoliopsida; order Solanales; family Solanaceae; genus Nicotiana; species Nicotiana undulata. The sequence continues at coordinate 7,816 of ML271372.1, forward strand.
TACAACTGGTGTTTGCAGCCATGTCATGGCTGGCTTCTCTTTTGCCGTATCATAACACACATCCGAGCCCCATGTACTGAAAAGAAAAAATCTTTTCTATGATTTGGATTAACAGGAAAATAGCAAAAAACTCATTAGTTTAAGTCTGAGGTTGCAGTGAATGCAGAGAGATGTAGGGAGTTTCATTAGGTGGTTTTGCTGCTCTAAATCAGTTCTCCGCCGCCAATCATCACTCAAATGTGTGATTGCAAAACCACCTGTTTTACTTTAAATACGTATTACTCCCTCCGTTTCAATTTATGCAACTCGATGAGGCTATGAAGATTTTATTCTTTTGCGGAAGATGAATCAGATATATAGATCTATTGAGCTTGGAAAAAATTGTAATCTTGGCGTGGCAGCTCAGAATAGGTCTCTGAGATATTGGAGAAAAATCCATTTTTTGTTTATTTTTTTCCTGTTTCATAATATTAACTGATGTTTGCAGCCATGGCGGTCTTTTTCCAAAGCTTTTTGTGTTTTTGCCCGAGCAAAGGCGATACTCGGATCCGTCCCCGTATCGGATACCCGTACCCGAGTCTGAGCAACTTAGCGGCGAGTTCGATGGAATCAAGAGTTAATAGGCCGTATCTTGGCGGGGCAGACCCGTAACGGGTTTGCAGCCATGGCGGTGCTTGAAATGGTACAGATCTGAGCCTCAATATACTTGAAAAAAACTTTTTCCCTGGTTCAAGATATGATTTAGCCTTCGGCCTTCAGGTTACAAATTAGAAGTAAAAGAATTTTTCACCCCTAACATTTCACCAAGCCTGTTAAACTTGATAGCAATGGATATTGCATCAATCTGGAACTTGGGAAAATTTGTTTCAACTTCTGGGAATCGAACTCGGGTCTCTTGAGTGAGATCCAGACATCCTAGCTGACTACAACAGAAAAAGGAGGACATAATAATTACAGAATTGAAGAGGCTGTGATGATAATTAATGTACACAAGGAAATGGGGATTGAGTTAAAGAGGCTCGTCTCTTGGCGAGGCAAGCCAATTTTGAAGGTGCCTTAAGGCCCCGATGCGGCTTGGATTGCAGCCACGGCGATTCTGCTCATGACCTCGTGCTAGAGTACATATCTGAGCCTTCTTCTTATTCTAGATTGTGTTGACCTTCTTGGCTCTCAGGGTACAGTGGTAAATGAAGCCTTGAAACATCCGATCAAACAGATTCTGTTTAATTAAGCTGGAAATGTGTTTTACTCTTGAAAAAGTATGCTTTATAGTATGCCTTATCTATGAAGGACTAAACTGGCTTGAAGTTGACTAACAGGCTAGTCGAAGCTGGAAGTTCTCTGTGGCGCCACAGAAGTGATGAACGTATCAATTAGACAACTTTGAGTTGCGTTGTTATTGTCCGGGCAATGTTATTCCCCTTAATTGTGATAGTATTCTATATAGGTATGACTTCAAAAAATTATAGAGTACTTGTTAGAACTATTGTTTTACCTGCTCTTCTATTTTGTTAAATTGAGATCTATGCACAGGCTGTAGTATGCCCTTTTAATCTGTATGATACTGTATTTTCAGCCATAGCATTGTCTCTGTCTTCCTTTGCCTGATCATATAGGGAATCTAAGCCTTACCCACTCGAAATCACTCTGCGTGTCTGTACGTTCAGTTTTTCTGCTTTATGAAAGAAGATCACGAGGACAAAAGACTGTAGTATACTGATCGATATGGTAGCGCTTAGTTGCTCTATGATGTTGCTCAATCACTAGGATAGCATATCTACTAGTCCATTCCAATTTAAGGATGAAAATTTTGTTGTGAAGGGCTTTCATCTGTGGTTTTCTCTGAGTTCTCTATTTGATTAAAATTGCAGGAAGTAAATTAGAGTAGTTCTTGGTCCCCGGTCCACCTTATTTTGCACCTGAACTTGTGTTTGGAATGCTCTCATTGTTTTTTCTTCTTCCTACAGTACAACAATAACTACTACTACTTCTACTATTACTACTATGCTTCAATCCTAAGCAAGTTGGGATTGGCTATATGAATCCTCTCTTACCGTGTCGCTCCATTTATGCAAATCTCGGACCAATACTATACCAAAATCTAAACATAGAAAGTACTAAAAAACCAAAGTAGAGTACTAGAAGTCTATATTATTTAGTGGCATACAAATTTCTTATAGGATTAAAAGATTCCTAGAAAAAATAAGTATTGAAGTGAATGTACAAACATGACTGGATCATGCTTTCATCTACCTCGTTAATGAAATTTCCTCTCCGTCTTGTATCTAATGTTGCTAGTCACGCTTAAAACATGGAAGGAAATGTTTGCAAGTGATTATTGAAAAGAAAGAACCTCATTTATTTGGATTTTAAACTTTTATATGGGCTTGGTTAATTTTGGTAAGTTTATTATTAATGGCTAGAGGTAGGAAAGTTAGAACTTATTAGAGACATTGCTATAAGATTCCTGAAACGTTTCTCCCTTTATTGGATCTTTCACAGCAAGAATTTAAATTAGGGAATCTTATAGAAATGTTCCAAATTAGTCCCGACTTAACAACCTCTAGCCATTAATTATAGACTTATCAAAATAAGCCAAGCATATATAAAAATTGATAAATAAGGTTTTTCCTCTCCAAGAATCATACGTAAGGATCCCCTTTTATATTTTTAAGCATGATCAACAACATTAGATGCAAGACGGAAAGGAGAAGAAATGAACCTTCTTCAATGGGTATGGTTGAAATTCATTGAGAACATATAGACGAGTTAATGGCTTTCCAGATTCTTTTTATATAGGAAAGATTGTCGGGATTTCAAATTTTTTATATAAATAAGGTCACCTTATTTCTTCGCTGAAGGTGTGATCCCCCGTTTCATCAATGCTACTTAGCTTGCTTTGTTTCCTAATATTTTTATTTAGGACTAACTCGATTTAAATCTAAAAAAAATCCCATCTATATACAAAATTTGAAGACGGTTAGAGGTGATTTGGTATCAAAATTTGTTTTTAAAATCAAGTTCAAAAAATTCTTTTGTGATACATGTATCATGCATGTATTCATACACAAGTATACATGGATATACATTTGATACATATGTGTTATTTTACTTCTTTATAACAACATTTTACCTATAACAACAATAATCATATTTATAGCAAAACGCTTTTGTAAAATTATCTCTCTATAACAGCCATATAGAATCTTTAAGATTACCAACAGTAATACTAAAAATATGCGCACAATCTTTTCTACTAAATAAAGTTTCTATCTTGTATAAACTAAAGGATTTGAACATAAATCTTCGCCAATTCAAGCATTATGTGACTAGTAGGAGAATGAAATCTAGGAAACATGCTATAGTTACAAAGTTATTCCACCAATCTTGAAATAATTTATTTTTCAAGGTAGCTTTAAAATGTAGTATGTCTTAGAGTTTAAATCTTTATTCGTTTAGTTATGAATTTATTAATAGTGTATTAGCTTTCTTCAATATTTAACTAGTGAACTGTGCATATCTTTTGAGATTGTAAATTTAAGTGGTTTTCTTATCTTTTATATGTAATATCAAAAAAGAAAAAATAATTAATTTTTGGATAATTTTTATTTACAACAACCAAAAAATATTTAAACGTCAAATGCTTTATAGGTATATAACAACCATTCGCATAAATGTCAAAAAATATCGGAACAAACGAGGCTGTTATAGAGAGGGTTGACTGTATAGAAAACATACCAAGGCTATTAATACATGCATAAATGAATTTTATTCTCTGAGCTATATATCCCAAACTCGACCCACTTAACTTATAGTCTCGTTGTCTCAAATTATTTGTCGTAATTTTTAAAATAGTTATCAAATTATGTCCTTTTAAAAGTTCAAGAGTAAATTAATTATGTTATTTCTGTTTTATCCTTAATATTAATTGCTTTCGAAGATTACAAATATCGTAATTATGAATAAGTATTGAATGATATCTTAAGATATAAACAAGAATAAAATAATTTTAAAAAATTTATTTTACAAATATAAATACTACATCACGTACCCCAAGTTTTAGACTTTCAATTTTGGGTAAATGAATCCTTTGACTGTACTATGATTTTGCGTTCAGCCTATTATTTTTTTTTGGGAGAATGACACACTTATCCACAAAAATAAAATTATTTATTTTTCTTCCCTTTAAATTAATTACATTTTCTACTCATAGTAGTTTTTATGGGAAAATTTATCTTTTTTCTTTAATTCTTTTTTTATTTCTATGTTTCTTTTCTTTTTCTTTTTTCTTTTTTCTTTTTTCTTTTCTTTTTTCTTTCTTTTCTCCTTTTCTTCTTATTTTTTTCTTTTTTCCTTTTCTAATTTCATTTAACTTATTTGTTTATATTCTTTTTTTCTTCATAATCCAATTTCATTTATTGTTTTCATTATTTTTTCTTTTTCTTTTTTATACAATAAGAAAATATAACTGATATAGTAAATATTAATTCACCTTTTTAATATAACTAGTATAATATACTTTCTATTTTTATTTTGACTCATTTTTTAAGTTCAATTATTAAACTGAAATAATATCAGTTGTCACTTGATCCAATTCACTGAATATCACACTGACTACTGCTGAGCACCATGAATAACATAATCAGATTCTAAGAATCAACACGTGATTGCCATGCAAAATTTGATCTCCTTCCCTACAAATATCAGTACACACTCTACCATTAGCAGTAATACAACCAGTTATAGAGCAAGAAAATATAATCTACAACAACCAAATCTCCATATATACTAGTTAGAATAAAAATGATAATAAAATATTAAAAAATACAATAAAAGTATAAGTTGCAAAAAAGACTTCTAGTACCATGTGATACCAATATGGTATATATGTATACCAACAGAGCATATGATTTCTCTAGAATATTGCTACAACTATCTGCGACTATAATACTGTACCAAAACATTAAAGGACGCAATAAAAGTATGAGAAAATTATATGCTCGTATTGCAAGCTAAATAGTCGCAAAACAACTTGCTCATTCTGTATACTAACAAGGGTATATATAGTATGGGGTCGTTCCAACAATTGCCTATAACTATAAAAACTATTACATAATACACATAATTTATGTCCATCGGCACACAAGAATTCCAGCACTGCAAATCATGTTCATATAAATAATTTCATAATAGAATTCACTTAAAATGCAACTAAAACAACCAAAACAATATTCAAATTACCATATGATACCAATATGGCATATAACTATACCAACATGGTATACAGTTTTGCTGGTTAATTCTCGATAACTATATGGCTATACTACTATTACATAACGCACATGCATAAAGAGAAAAATAAAAAAATAGCGTATCACTTATTAATATAATAAAGTATTTCAAGATATTGTACTATATTACTATTATTAAGAGAAAATCAAATATTTTACCAATTAAATGCAGCTAATACAACCAAAAAATAATTCAACTAGCATATGATACCAATATAGTATACAACTATACTAATAGGGTATATAGTTGGAATGAATTATATACCAAAATTGTATATTTGTATACTATTTGGGTATACAATACAAATACGCCTTCTTCTCTGGTTCAACTATATTTCTGTGATGACCCAAAAGGTCATCCTGTGTAAATTTAAGTAAAACTGTATTCTGAGGCCCTGAAAGTCTCTGTTAATCTTACCTCGATGTGCGTGCTCAGCTCGGGCGCGTAGCCGGGAAGCTGTTATGTGGAAAATTGATAAATGGATGTTTTTATAATAATTATTTGATTAAAGTTGACTTTGGTCAATATTTTTGGTAAACGGACTCGGACCCCTAATTTGGCGGCCCCGGAGGGTACGTAGGAAAATATGCGACTTGAGCGTATGCCCGGAATCGAATTCCGAGGTCCCAAGTATGAGAAATGAATTTTTATAGAAAATTGTTTTCTGAAACTAATAAAGACTTTTGAAAATGAACTTTGATGTGAAACCTGTGTACCGGGCCCGTATTATGGTTCCGGGGCCTGAAATAGGTTCAACATGTGTTATATGAGTTATCTGTGAAATTTGGTAAGAACCGGACTTGGTTTGACGTGTTTCGGATCAAAAATGGAAAATTTGAAGTCTATGAAATTTTGAGAAAATTATATAGATTTTAGAGTTTAATTCATTGTTCTTGATGTTATTTTGGTGGTTTAATTACTTGAATAAGTCCGTAGGATAATTTTGAAGTCGTGTGTATATTTGGTTTTGAGCCCCGAGGGCTCGAGTGAGTTTCGAGTAGGTGTCGGGGTGCAAAGTGTTGGAAAAATCTGGTGTTGAGAGCTTTTTCTAGTGTCTAATGTGGGCTTCTATGCGATCACATAGCTATGGGCATGTGAAGGGTTCTGATGCACTGTGCGATCGCATCTTCTGCTCCGCGATCGCATAGTGTAATAGGTAAGAAGGGGGATAGGGGGGGGGGGGGGGGGAATTGTTCGNAGCCCATAGAGCTCTGCGATCGCTTAGGCTCTTCTGCGATCGCGTAGTTGTAATAGTAGGTCCTCTAATCGCGATCGCATAGGCTAATTTCGTCCAGCCTTTTTAAAAGTCAAAAACAGAATACCCATTATGGGATTTTCATATTTCTCACCATTTTCTTCTTCTCCAAACCCGATAGACGATTTTCAAGCTAATCTTCCGCCCTCACCACTTAGGTAAGTAATCCTAACTCTAATTTCTTCCATTTTCTTCATCAATCATTAGATTCTAGGCCTACAAATATGAAATCAAAGGTAGAAATTGGGATTTTTGGGTAGAATTAGGGCTTTTGGAATTTTTGGGAATTCAACCTCGTTTTAGGGTCGGATTTTAAAACAAATTGTATATTCGGGCTCGTGGGGTAATGTGTGATCGGATTTTATTCCGAACCTCGTGTTTGGACCAAGCAGGCCCGGGGTCGAATTTTGGTATTTTTGGAAGAATGATGAGAAATGTATAATTAGGCTTTGGAATTGAATTATTGAGTCATTATTGATATTATTGAGTCGATTATGTCTAGATACTATCGTTTCAGAGTTGGATTCGAGAGGGAAAGCGGTGCTAGAGGCTTGATTTGCATTCTCGGAGTCGAGGTAAGTGTTTGGCCTAACTTTAGTGAGGGAATAGGTGTTGGGTCGTACGTGCTACTTGTTTTATCATGTTCAGTGTATAGGTAAGGTGACGAGTACCTATGCACTGTTTGTCAAGCATGTTCGTGAGTCTATTTTGGTGAATTACTTGTTATTACTCCGATATTTATTGTGTTATGATGTGGTTTCCTTTGGGAAGTTGTTTAATTGCTGAGAATACTTGCTTAAGTACTTGTGATATGATGTCTCAGTTTAGGACCCAATTCATAAAGTTATGTATTCGTAAGAGGTTGGTTATAGCTGAGTCCCTTGCCGGGCAACGTCATTATTTTGGTTGATATTCCCCTTGCTGGGTGGTTATGAATTGTATTTCACTCTGTTGCATTCCTTACCAAGCTGTTATTTGTTGTTGATTTGGGTGAGGAAGAGTGTAAATCACGAAGGGTGACGCCGTGTATTCATTTCATTCATTGCATAGTAAGGAAGAGAGTCAAAGCACGAAGGGTGATGTCGTGCCATGATTATTATTGCTTTCATTTGTACATTGCATAGTGAGGAAGAGAGTAAAAGCACGAAGGGTGATGCCGTGCCATAATTTATATTGCTTTCATTCATACTGTGCATTGTGAGAACGAGAGTAAAAGCACGAAGGGTGATGCCGTGCCATGATTATTATTGCTTTCATTTGTACATTGCATAGTGAGGAAGAGAGTAAAAGCACGAAGGGTGATGTCGTGCCATGATTTATATTGCTTTCTTTTATACATTGCATAGTGAGGAAGAGAGTAAAATCATGAAGGTGATGCCGTGCCATGATTTATATTGTTTTCATTTATACTGTGCATTGTGAGAACGAGAGTAAAAGCACGAAGGGTGATGCCGTGCCATAATTTATATTGCTTTCATTCATACTGTGCATTGTGAGAACGAGAGTAAAAGCACGAAGGGTGATGCCGTGTACATACTTTTTTGAGTTATTAATTCCCGTTGACTTGTTTCTTTCATATTGTTGTTTGTTCAGTTATTCATCTTTGATTCTCACTTGTTACCCCTATTACTTGTCCCCGTATTACCATGCTTAAGTGCTTATTTTGAACCCTGTTGCTCCCATTCTTGTTTTACCTCGCTGAAGTTCACTTTGCTTTTATTAAAATTCCTGCTCTATTTTAAAACAGTCTCGAAGTTGTGCATCTATTTCCTTTTACTGATTTTTACTGATTCCTGTTCTATTATGTTTTCAAACTACTGGGTTTTCAAATATACCTCACTCTGCTCAAGATCGTGCCATTTCAAATCCTTGCACTGTATTTCTTTAAAGTTACCATATTTTGATACCATCTTACTACTTCTTTTACTACAGTTCTCTATAAATTGATAACTATTACTCTATGTTAAGCTACTGTATTTTAGGCACTTATCTTTTAAAATCACTATAGTGCTTCAAATCCATGCTTTAATGATCTTCTTCTATGTTTTTTTTTCTGAAAACTTGAAATCACTGCGTACTTCTAAATCTTACCGCTGCCTTTAACTACTGTATTTTTGAAAATCAACTATTTTCTGAAGTACTCAATTTAAGTTGAATTGTCTACCTTATCGCTAAGTCTTTTTTCTCAAAGCAGATACTTTTGCAACTTACTGACTTACCTCTAAACTCCTGTTTTTAAACTCCCGCCGTTGAGACCTTAAGTGTGTTTAAGACGTGCCAATTGTATGTATATCTTGGGAGGGATTTATGAGCCTCTATTTGCCCCTATGTGTCTCTTTATATGTGAGGTCCTACTTGTTATGCATGTCGCCTAGTATTTTATCCTTTAAACCTAGGGGTTCAGCCTAGTTCCTGCCTTGTAGGATTAGTAGTCCTAAACCCCCTCCGGGACTTATACAATGGGACGGGTAATGGCACGCAATAAGCATTCGTAACCAACACACGCATTTTAAATAACCTTTACGGGGTAGGAAGGGTAGAATACATATATGATGACCGGTGCGCTAATATCACGTGTAGCCGCCTCTTCGAGGTGTGACATACCGGGTATTGCATTAAAGTGATCCGTATTACTTTAAACCTAGGACAGTTTCTTTTTCAAATGTTTATTTTTTTATGCTTTCTCCAAAACCATTAAAGATGTTATGCTTTGTTTGAAATCCCCTCTTATATGAACCTTACTTGTTACTTGTTCACCGTCCAAATTCACAAAACTTATTGGCTGGGAACCACAATTGTGGATCTTGAGGGGTGCCTAACACCTTCCCCTTGGGATAATTTCAAGCCCTTACCCAATTTCTGGTAACGCAAACTAGTTCATGAGTTATCAACTCTAGGTGCCCTAACGCACCATAAAAATCGTTAGGTGGCGACATCATGGCGACTCTGCTGGGGATCTTCCCTAGGCTTATACCATTACAATTTGCTTTGTGAGTTTGGACCTTTAATTTACCTTTAAATGCTTACGCTTTTTCCTATTCCCCGTTATATGCTGTTGACTGTTTACTTTTTACAAGTATTTATTTCACCCGAACGTAACTAACATATCTTCGTGTTTTCTTTGTAACCACTTTCCATTATAACTGTTGTATTTCCTTTCTTTACTGTTTTCCTCAAACGTGAAAATACATGCATATCTGTTTTAATGCTTATTATTGCATATCATGCTCCGCATTCATATTCCACTCGTGCCAAACAAATCCTATAGCAACACTTACAATGAGTGGTTGCGCTATTCCAATATTATCACCCCCTAAATTCGGAAAGGCGTATTTGCGGTAAAACTAGTCGATCAGCGGTGCAGTCGACGGTTCCGTGCCTTCCCCCTTTGAGTTGTCCGCTCAAGGGTACTAGTCTAAACCCCAATAGAAACCTTACTCTATTGTATGTTGCATGCATTCAAACCTAGACAGGCTAACGTGTTGTCCGCACAATAGCCTTTAAGATAGCCTTGTCCAAAGTCCATTGGGTTTCCCTGGAACCCAAAAGGACGCCTTCACGTTCTGTGCATTTATTTGGAGAAATTAAACGCTCATGCTAATTATTGATGTTAAATAGTCGAGTCTGGTGGGGGTAAGGGCCTAACCTGTTTGCTTTGCAGAGATGAGGCACGAGGTCCCCAAATTCGACATGGTCACCAACATCCACCCAAAACTTCTAAATTGGTGGGAAGACTTGCACTCAAGCGACAAAACGGCAGTCAGGAAACACCTGGGCAACTTTCCCTCTCTCTTGGATATTCAGCCTAATAACATGATGATAAAGGCTTCCACCTTGCCAAAGAACGGGAATTCAAGGTGGGAGATTTGGTGCTCCTTTTCAATTCTAGACTCCGTCTCTTTCCGGGCAAACTCAAGTCAAAATGGAGTGGCCCGTTTGAAGTTGTATTGGTTACTCCCTTTGGTGCTCTCGATCTAAAGAACAAAAATGGGGAGATTTTTCGAGTGAATGGGCACCGGTGCAAACACTACCTTGGGAAATTTGAAGATAGGTAACATGCGTCGTGCCGCGACGTTAAATTAGGCGCTTCTAGGGAGGCAACCCATGTGTCTTTTTTTTTTTGTTTTTTCTTTGATTTCTTGGTAGTATAGGATTTATTTTTGGACTAACTGGTTGTGGGGTGTTGTAGGATTATTTTGATGCATAGCACAAGGCTAAGTTGTAAAAAACTAGATCTCTAAAGTTGCAATGCGGACCGCGGTCGAATTTGTGCGGTCCGCAGAGCTGGCTCACCAAAAAAACAAGTCTTTGAAGTTGCTACCGCGTCCGCGATACCATTTTATGCAGACCGGGTGGACCACTGTGGTTGTGGTTGATTTTACGCGGACCGCAGTGGCCAATTGCCCAGTTGCCCAGATCTTTAAAAGACCACGGACCGCGGTCATTTTTTGCGGTCCGCGGTGGGGTGAGTATTGTGGGTCCCAGGCTTAGTTCTATAAATAGGGTCTCAGGGCTTCATTTTACAATTTACGCTCTTTGACTCTCTACAGTACAATTTTAACTGTGCATCACTCTTACTAATTTCAAATGTTCATTTCATTCATCTCATCTTCATCCCACATCTAGTAAGTGTAATTTTGCTTTCATAACTCCTTAATTTTAGTATTTTCTTGTTTACTTAGTAGATTTTCTTCTTCTTTTTTTCCCTTTTTCTCCTCTAGTCCATTAATCATGTGTATGATTTGTTCATAATGCTTAATTTAGACCCATTGCACCTAGAGTTTCAACAACATGTGCATTTGAACTTGAATTAAAAGTAAAAATTGGAACCCTAGGTTGGGAACTAGTGTGGTCCGCGGTGCTTTTACGCGGACCGCGGTGCTTTAAATGACACAAGTCCAAACTGATGACCGCGGACCGCAGTGCCTTTTTGTGCGGTCCGCGGTGACTTATTGCGAACCGCGATTGATTTTATGCGGTCTGCGGAGTTCAACTTCAGAGGGGTGGGTATTCTGAACCCCACCCAGTGTGGACCACGGTCGTTTTTATGCGGTCCGCGGTGACAACTTCAGAGAGGTGGGTAGTCTGAACCTGTCACAACCCCAAATCCTAACAGGTCGTGATGGCGCCTATCGTGGAACTAGGCTAGCCAACAATCACATTACTACGTAATTGTTCTTATCTTAACAGTTCATAATGCAATAATAAACAGAAATTCAAGCAAAGAGTAATTTATATGATTCTAGCGCCCCCAATGATAGTCTAAACAACTCTAACAAACCTCCCAGAACTGGAGTCAATAGTCATGAGCATCTAAGAATAATTAAATCTAACTCTGCTAAAACTATAATATAAGTCTCTGAATCAAGATCTAAACCCATAATAAGGAAGGGAAATGGAGAAGCTGTGGACGCTGGACAGCAACCTCGAAATCCCGTGAACTTCTGCTATCGAACCTGCGTCAGCTACTGCTGAGAGCTGGTACCTGATCTATGCACAAAGGCACAAGGAGTCTTTATGAGTACGCCAACTCAGTAGTAATGAAAAGAAATCACAGTCTGAGAAATATAAAGCACACAAACAGATACACCATTTCACAAAAGCCAGTAAAACACCAAGTCACCAAGTAGTATTTAGCAATTTCATAGGTTCAAAAACCAGTTCCAAACTCCTTTGAAAAACAAGTACAATATCAGTATATCTCAGTGAAATCCTCAGTAAAACCAGTTTGAAAATGAAGTAAATCATAGCTTGAAA
>ML271373.1:9119-24088 GCA_005239495.1 Nicotiana undulata
TATGTATATATATATATATATATGTATGTATGTATAAATGGGATATGGGAAAAGGTTACAACATTATATACGCACCACCACCTGATCAGCTGGTATACGTTGATGATTTGTCCACAGTTATCGAGATGATATGATGGAATGCCCTCAGAGGCTTGATGATGTTATGTACATACACACCTATGCATTACATGACATTTATATGCATATGCATGACATTATAAATATTTCATAATTTTACAGAACTATCCAGACTTACAGGTTGAGTCTTTTACTCCATGTTTCTTCCATATCCTTTATATATTGATTTACATGCCTTACATACTAGGTACATTATTCGTACTGACGTCCTTTTGTTGGGGATGTTGCATTCATGCATGCATGTATAGATAATCATTTTGATGAGCCCTCATAGTATACGAGATTGGCTTCAGCGAAGGATCGGTAAGACTCCACCTCATTCGGAGTGCAGCCGAGTCTATGAGTCATCGTGTCAAAGTTTTGCTACAAACTTATGGGTAGGTCGGCACCCTATCCCATTTGATGTACAATAATATTATAGGCTTTGTAGAAAAAGGTTCATTTTGTACAGTATGTTCTAGGCCTTGCCGACCCATATGTATTCATGTTTTAAGAACGATAGTTTATTGATACAGTGTTACCCACTTATAGTTATGCATTACGAGTTGTGGCCATGTCGACTCATGATAGTTACAAAAGGAATGAGTCCAGCTAACTCGACTTATGTATATTCTAGTTTTAGTCTAATGATCATGAGTTATAGAGTGGTTAGCTCGGGCCAGCACGGCAACGGGTGCCAGCCACACCTCCCCAGGTTCGGGACGTGACATATATTGTCTCTGAGAAAATGGTATCTAATATTAATATGTTTGGTTCTCTTGTAATGATATGGATTTTTAGCAATATTTATGGCATTGGTGTTATCATAAAAAATGGTAACACAATCAACAAAGATACCATAACCCCGGAGTTGCTACCTTATCCATAGAAATTGTGCACAACATAATGTTGCTGGCACATACTCTACTTCAGTTGTAAATAAGGCGATTGATTTCTGATTCTTTGTTCCCTGGGACACAAGGCAAGAACCTAGAAAGTGAGATGTTCTAGAAGTGCTTTTTCTGTCAACATGAAAACCTGCATTGTTGGCATCAGCATAATCAATTAAGACAAAATTGTACCCTCTTGGATACCACAACCATAAGTGAGGAGTTCCTTTCAAGTATTTGAGTATTCTTTTAATTTCCTTTAGATAAGATTCCTTGGAATTTTCCTGAAACCTTGCACACAGACCTGCGTTGAACATAATGTTAGGTCTGCTTGCAATGAGACACGGAAGTGATCTAATCATTCATCTGTACAGTTTTTGCTCCATATTTTTTTCCTTCTTCGTCCAGATCAAGCTTTATGGCATTTGCAATAGGAGTATTATTTAATTTTGAGTACTCCGTGTTGAAATTCTTCAAGAGCCCTTTGATGTACTTTTACTAGTAAATCATAGTTCCAGTAGGTATTTGCTTGATCTGTAACCCAGGAAAGAAATTCAACTCACCAATCTTGCTCATCTCAAATTCTTTACACATCGTCTCATTAGTGGCTCCAAAAATATTATCATCCACATACACTTGTACAATCAAAAAGTTTTTTCCTTTGTTTTTTAAAAACAATGTGTTGTCTACTTTCTCTCTTAGAAAATCATTAGTTAGAAAGGAACTTTGACCACCTCTCATACCAAGCTCTTGGGGCCTGCTTTGGTCCATACAGAGTCTTGTCCAACTTGAAGACTGATCAAGGAATTCTTCACTTTCAAAACAGGTTGGCTGTTTGGCAAACACTTCCTCTTAGATAGCCATTTAGAAATACGTTTTTTACATCTATTTGATATAGTGTAAATTTCATATAGTCGTTACGCTCTTCTTGATTGTATCCCTGAACCACCAATCTAGCCTTGTTTATTGTGATATTTTCTTGCTCATCCAGTTTGTTTTTGAATGGCCATCTGCTTCCTATAACAGTTCTATTTTTGAGCTTTTGTACCAGGTGCAAAACCATGCTTCTTTCAAATTGATTTATCCCCTTCTGCCTAACAGTTATCCAGTCTAATCTTTAAGAGCTTCCTTTATGTTATTTGGCTCTATTTGTGACAAAAAAGCAGTGAGTGAACATAAAATTTTCATAGATGATCAAGACGACACTCTTACAATGGGATAAGTGATGATATTTTCAAGAGCATGAAAGCTTTGGTGTTTCCATGGCCTAACTTGTAGACCTGAGATGATACAATGGAAGGAGTTACCTAGAGGACTAGGGACAATAGGTTCAGATTCACCCTGCTGGGTATCTGCCAAAGTTGTTCCCCCTTCCTCATGTACTTCTTGATCACTTCTATCTCCTTACAAGTTGCCTAATGATCCTTCCCACTGTTGTTCAGTTTCTCCTTCGGTCTCAAAAGCCCTTTCTCTCGTGAGCCCTATAGCATAATAGTCTTCATCCTGCAAATCTTTCTCAACTATATTGTTAGATTCATTAAAGATGACATGAATATTTTCTTCCACACACCTGGTTCTTTTATTAAATACTTTATATGCTTTACTGTGTGGTGAATAGACCAAGAATAACCCCTCATCACTTCTATCATCAAACTTACCTAGAGCTTCTTTACCATTATTTTTCACAAAGCATTTATATCCTAAATCACTTAGGTGAGTAATTTTGGGCTTTCTTCCTTGAAGTAACTCATCGGGAGTTTTCTCAAGAATATGTCTGAACATGCATCTATTTAGCAGATAACAAGTAGTATTGACATCCTCAGCTCACAAACTTTTAGGTAATACACTGGCGATCAACACAGTCCTACCATTATCTTCTAATGTCCTGTTCTTTCTTTCCACAAAATCATTTTGTTGTGGAGTTCTAGGTGCATAGAAGTTATGTTCAATCCCATGAGTGCTACAAAACTCAAGGAACTTAGAATTTCAAACTTAGTTCCATGATCGATTCTAATGCTCGACACAAGACCCCCTATTTCCTGTTAAATCATTGTGACAAATACACAAAAAAACATCAAAAGTTTCATACGTAGATGCTAAAAACAGGGTCCATGTATACCTAGAGAAGTCATCAACAAATACAAACTACTTCTTCTCTCCCCTGTTGTTTACTCTCATGGGTTCACATAAGTCCATATGAAGAAGTTCAAGAGGTCTTGAGGTGCTAAAATCTTTCTTATTTTAGAAAGAGGATCTTATAGGCTTACTTCTAACACATGCATCACAGACCTTATCAGAGGTGAACTCAAGTTTTGGTAACCCAAGGACCAGGTCCTTTGTTACCAACTTATTCAGTTAGGACAGACTGTCATGACCTAGTCTTCTATACCACATTAGTGGATCATATTCCACTACACTTAAACATGTGTGCTCGCTTTGAAGGAAAAACATAATAGATATCTTGTAGACATTGTTATATTTCTTACCTTTCAGAATAGTTTCATTTATATCTAATTTTGTGACATTGCATATTGCTGAGTTGAACGTTACCTTATTACCTTTATCACACATTTGGGATATGCTAAGGAGATTATACTTGAGTCTAACCACATAGTACACATCTTCTATAGCATGATAGAGTGATTTACCAACTTCACCAATTCCGATTATTTGTACTTTCTTTCCACTTCAAAGGATACACTCCCTCCTTAGAAGGTTGTTAGTGAGACAAAATTCTTCTCTTCACCGGTCTTATGTATTGAGCGACCATTTTCCAGATACCAATTTGATTGCTTCCTCTCACTTTAGCATGCAACATAAATCCCAAGTTAGCTTTACGAACCCAGACAAGTTTGGCTCATTTTTTATGAAAAAAAGATTAATAAAGTCCATTTTTGCCCAAAAGGGAATGACATTAGATGTCACCTTCCTTCTATCCTTAATCCATTTAGACTGAACAGAGGGATTGAATTTTGTTTTATCTTTTAGTGCCACATGTTTAGGTGAGCTAAAGGTATTCTTAAACTGAGCATGAATTAAGGCAGAACAACTATCTCTATTCATGGTATCAGATTTTCCTTTTCAAGATTCTCTCGAAGAGTCCTATTCATGGTATCAGCATCATATAGCCTATCATTAAGATCGCATAGTTCCTTTTCAAGGTTACCTTGCAAATCACTAATTATTCTTTTTCTATTTTTAGAAGTTTGTTGTTGTCTCAGTGAAGTAAGTTCAAGAACTTGTTCCTTAAGACCCTTAATCTGTCTTCAATTTTGTTTGTTTCAAGTTTTTTGAAATCAAGCTTGACACAAGAAAGATTACTTACTAACTATAATTTTCAGCACTTAATATGTCAATTTCACTCATCATAGTTACTATTATGACCATTCGTTATTTCTTATACATAGCATTAATGTTCTCTTTCAGATTAAATATACTTACCTAACTAGGATCATCTTCAGCCTATAAATTACTTATGACCATCTTCCTTATCACTTCCTCTTCTGAGTTGTTCTCTTTAATTTCCATCAGTGCTAGTTCAATATTTACATTTTCATATTCAGCCTCCAAGGTTCTCTATATGTCATTGGCACAACGACAGAGGAGCAGGAGGTCACCATGTAGAGAACATTCCTTGGAAGGCTCCTGGAAAGAATGTCCTTTGTTTTGGCATTTATCTAAATGATCTGGAAATCCTCAGCATCATATTCTTCCTCTCTTTTGATGCTCTTTTCTCCATTACTATTAACTTGCATAGGTATTATTGTCCCGGGATTGACAACTTTCCACAAGTCATAATCAGTGGCTTGGAGGAACACTTTCATAGCATCTTCCATTCATCAAAGTGATGTCTATCAAAAAGAGGGGGTCTCCCAATGTGTTTTTCCTAGTTGTAAAGGAGGAAGGCTTATTGGAATCTTCAGATTCAATTGCAACATCTCATCTTCCTTTCCCTCCTCATTTTCACTACCACTATCTTCAAACGCTGCTAGGAAAGCTTGTTTCATGCCCTCACTGAATCTTTTGCATAGAACTTTGTCTCATATGGACCACGCTCCTTTAATTTGTTCCTTTTTTATTTCTCAAATCTTTCTTTCTTCCATTCAACCTCCCACTTTAGATAGTCTTTGACCATGTGATCCAGCTTGTTACACTTGTAGCATCCATCATATGAGGATTTGTCAACATGCTTAGGTTTACCGTTTTCTCTCTTTGGTCTATTTTCGGAATTCTTCATGAATTTTTGAACTTAGAAAACAGTGTGATATCCAGATCATCATTATCAGACTTATCTTCCTCTGTAGCCTAGAGAACCAGGGCCTTATCCCTTTTTGGTTCTTGCTTGCATAGTTCCAGCTTTTTTATTTTATGAATTTTTAAGTTCTCGATCAACACGTCCAATGAGATTTTGTCCGGCTCCTTCGCTTCCTGAATGGTTGTGACTATTGGTTTCCATGAGGCAGGAAAAATCCTCAAACCTTTGCTAACCAATTCTTCATAAGTGAACAACTTTTCTAGTGACTTTAGTTCATTAGTTATAATACAGAATCTAGACATCATCTCCCCAATAGGCTTAGACTACTTCATAGAGAAGAGCTCATAGTTTATCATTAGCAACTCAATTCTTGATATGTCACGACCCGAAATACCACCTTCAGGTTGTGACTGCGTGTAACGTTGAACCCGCTAGACATGCCAACGTATAAAATTACACTATCATCTTAATACGGAATTAACATAAATAACTAGAAACAATTTATAATTTTAAATAACAAAAGTAGATAGATTTCGAGACTAAGTGATAATAACAAAATACAATCCGTTGCAACAATCCCAGAACCTGGAGGCACTAACTCACGAACTATCTATAAGAGTTCTAAATACAAAGTCTGAAGAAAATAATACATGAACTATCTCAGAAACTAGGAGATAAACAAGACAGGATAGGAAAAATAGGGATAGAGGAGACGCCAAGACTCACGAACGTCTGCGGGTCTACCTTGAAATCTCTGGGGTGGACTGAAGGATACTCCCTCTAACGGTGTCCACTGGGTATGGCTACGGGATCTGCACAACATAAAGAAGTGCAGGTGTAGCATCAGTACAACCGACCCCATGTACTGAGTAAGTGTCGAACCTAACCTCGGTCGAAGTAGTGACGAGGCTAGACTTGACAACGATAATCTACCTGTACAGTTCTACAAGATATATCACAGACAAACGCAGGAATAGACAGATAAGCATGGGATACGGGAGCAGTTAATGGAGGTGACAAGTGAGAGATAAGAACAATTAATTAACACATAGGAGAGAGCAAAAGAGCAAATTAACAAGAATGCTAACGTAACAAGTATAAATACGAGCAATGTATGTAATGGCACGGCATCACCCTTCGTGCTTTTACTCTCTTCCTGACAATGCGATGTATGATATAATATAATATAAGTCATGGCACGGCATCACCCTTCGTGCTTTTAATCTCTTCCTCATAATGCAATGTATAATGTGAGGCAATATAAATCATGACACGGCATCAACCTTCGTGCTTTTAATCAATGTGAATCATGGCACGGCATCAACCTTTCTGCTTTGACTCTCTTCCTCAGTATGCATTTTATGATGTAATCAATGTAAATTATGGCACGACATCACCCTTCATTATTTACACTCTTCCTCACCATAAAAATGACAATATCAAATGGCAAGGAATGCAGCATAGAGGAAATACATATCATAAACACCCGACAAGGGGAATATCTCAGTCAATATCATAACAACTGCCCGGCAAGGGTGTCAGCTATAACCAACCTTTTTACGTATATCCTTTATAGTTGGGTCCTCAATAGAACCATTACATCGCAAGTTCATCAACAAGTATTTTCAACAACAATCAACTTCCAAGTAGAGACAATTTCATAATACACTGAAAATGGAAGTAATAACAAGAATTTCATAAAAAATGGACTCGCCGGCATGCTTGACACACAATGCATAGGTACTCGTCACCTCACATATGCATTAAACATGATAAACACTTAGCACATAGCACACAATACCTATTCCCTCACTAAATCTAGGCAAGACACTTACCTCGGGTCCAAGAATAGCAATTCAATCTTCTAATACCGCCTTTCCTTTCGAATTAAACTTCGAAACGACAATATCTAGACATAATAAACTTATTAACATAAATAATGACTCATTAATACAATCCCATAGCCTAAATGTATAATTCCTAGCATTCTTCCAAAAATACCAAAATTCGAACCCGGGTTCGCTTGGTCCAAACACGAGGCTCGGACCAAAACCCGATTACCCATACCCCCGCGAGTTCAAATATATGATTTGTTTTGAAATCCGATCCCTAATTGAGGTTGAATTGCCCTAAATCCCATAAACCCTAACTCTACCCAAAACCCCTAATTTCTACTTTGATTTCATGTTTTTAGACCTAGATTCTAGTGATTAGGGAAGAAAAATGAAAGAAATTGGTGTTAGGAACACTTACCCAAGTGGCTATGGAGAGGAAAATGGCTTGGAGGTCTTCAATGGAGTTTGAGAAAGAAGGGAATGGTGAAAATTGATGAAATCCCGTGTGGTATTCTGTTTTGGGTATTTAAAATAGCTGGACGAAAACACACTCTGCGATCGCAGAAGAGGAGCGCGATCGCAGAAGAGGACCTGGATGACCCTATGCGATCGAAGGAAGGGTTACGCGATCGCAGATAAGGCTGGACCTACCCTTCTGCGATCGCGGATGAGCTATGCGACCGCAGAGAGTACTCTACCCAGCCCCCATCCAGATCACCTACACTCTATGCGATCGCGGAAGCAACTATGCAATCGCGGAAGCAATTATGCGCTCGCATAGAGGCATAGAACCCCCCCCCCCTCTCAAATACACTATGCGATCGCGACATAACCTATGCGATCGCTAGAGGACAAATGAGCCAAATGTGCATACTACAAATCTTGTAACCTTATACACCTTCGCACTTCAACTACTTATACTTATTGTATGAAAACTACAAGTTACTCTAACTTTCAAATTCAGACAATAATTTAACTCACATTGTCTGAATGAAAACGTGAATACAACTCAATTCCCTAATACACATTACCTAGACCGACTCAAGTAGAAAATGAACTGGCTCTACAAACATTTTGGTCAACAACTTCAAGTGTATTTTCAACTGAAAATGCTATATTTCTTGTGCTCAGTAGATGTGTAAAAGGACAGTCCTTGGGCAGAGTATTTAAGTCGTCACAGCTCTGAGATTTTTTGTGAGTCCTAGACACAGTCAAACTTTAATACACTTACAAGTCCTGAGATCATAAGGACTCCTCAAGCTTCGTGAGTCCTATCTGCAGATATCTTTCTAAGAATGCCTTCCTCCACAAATATCGGACTACAATAACTTTTGCAGTAAAAGTTAATGCCTTATAAGGATCTTTAACAATTACTTTGAGAACCTGGTTCTTATCACATGTTCATTACACACATTTGTTAATCATTAAAACACATAATTCAAAATCAATGAATTAAACCTCAAAACTCATAGAATTTTCTTAAAACTTCATAAGGCTCAATTATTCCGATTTTGATCCGAAACACGTTATTCCAAGTCCGTTTTACACCAAATTTCACAGATAACTCATATAACATATATTAAACCTATTCCGGGCTCCGTAACCATAATACGAGCCCGATAACACGGTTTTCACATGAATATTTATTTTCAAAAACCTTTATATTTTTCAGAAAACAATTTTCTTTAAAAATTCATTTCTCGGGCGAGGGACCTCGAAATTCGATTCCGGGCACACGCTCAAGTCCCATATTTTCCTACGGACCCTCCGGGACCGTCAAATCACGGGTCCGGGTCCGTTTACCAAAAATATTGACCAAAATCAACTGTATTCAATTAATTACTATGATTTCCATTTTTCATCAAGTTTTCACATAAAAGCTTCCCGGCTACATGCCCGGGCTACGCATGCATATCGAGGTGAGATTAACGGAGGCTTTCGGGGCCTCAGAACACAGATTTTAGCTAAATTAACATAGGATGACCTTTTGGGTCATCACAATCTCCACCTCTAAAACAAACGTTCGTCCTCGAACGGACATAGAAAAATACCTGAGTCTGAGAAAAAATAGGGATAACGGTTCCGCATATCGGACTCGGACTCCCAAGTAGCTGCCTCGGCAGGCTGACCTCGCCACTGAACATGGACTGAAGGATAACTCTTCGATCTCAACTGATGAACCTGCTTAGCTAATATGGCTACCGGCTCCTCCTCATAAGTCAGATCCTTGTCCAACTGGACACTGCTGAAGTCAAGAACATGAGATGGATCTGCAATATACCTTCGGAGAATAGATACATGAAACACTAGATGTACGGCTGATAAATGCGGTGGCAAGGCAAGTCTGTAGGCCACCTCTCCTACCTTATCCAAACTCTCAAATGGACCAATATACCTAGGGCTCAACTTGCCCTTCTTCCCGAACCTCATCACTTCCTTCATAGGCGACACTCTAAGAAACACCTGATCTCCTATCATGAAAGCCAATTCTCGAACTCTGCGATCCGCATAACTCTTTTTTCCTGGACAGAGTTGTACGAAGTCTATCCTGAATGATCTTTACCTTGTCCAAGGCATCCTAGACTAACTCAGAACCCAACAATCTAGCCTCTCCCGGCTCAAACCATCCGACTAGAAACCGATATCGCCTACCATACAACGCCTCGTAAGGAGCCATCTGAATGCTCGACTTGAAGCTGTTGTTGTAGGCAAACTCTGCTAAAGGCAAGAACTGATCCCATGATCCACCAAAGTCAATGACACAAGCTCGCAACATATCCTCCAAAATCTGAATAGTACGCTCGGACTGTCCGTCTGTCTGAGGATGAAATGTTGTGCTCAAATCAATCTGTGTGCCCAACTCTCGCTGAAATACTCTCCATAAATGGGAGGTAAACTGAGTACCCCTGTCTGATATAATTGATAAGGGTACACCATGCAATCGAACAATCTCTCTCATATATATCTTTGCCAACTTCTCCGCTGAATATGAAACTGCTACCGGAATGAATTGCGCTGACTTGGTCAGCCTATCCACAACAACCCAAACGGCATCAAACATCCTCTGAGTCTGTGGGAGCCCAACTACAAAGTCTATGGTGATACGCTCCCACTTCCACTCAGGAAGCTGAATCTGCTGCATCAAACCACCGGGTCTCTGGTGCTCGTACTTAACCTGCTGATAGTTCAAGCACCGAGCTACATAAGCTACAATATCCTTCTTCATTCTACGCCACAAATAATGCTACTGCAAGTCCTGGTACATCTTTGCGGCGCCCGGATGAATGGAATACCGGGAACTATGGGCCTCCTGAAGTATCAACTCACGAATACCCTCAACATCAGGTACACAAATACGGCCCTACATCCGAAGAACTCCCTCATCATCAACCGTAACCTACTTGGCACCTCTGTGTCGGGTTGTATCTCCAAGAACACATAAATGACGATCATCATACTACCTGGCCCGCATACGGTCATACAATGAAGAACGGTCCACAGTATGGGCCAAAACACTGCCAGTCTCAGAAACCTCCAGTCTTACAAATCGGTTGGCTAAAGCCTGAACATCCAACGCAAGAGGTCGCTCTCCAACTGATAAATAGGCAAGACTACCCATGCTGACTGACTTCCGGCTCAAAGCATCGGCCACCACATTGGCCTTTCCCGGATGATAAAGAATGGTAATATCATAATCCTTCAGCAACTCTAACCACCTCCTCTGCCTTATGTTCAACTCCTTCTGTCTGAACAGATACTGCAAGCTCTTATGGTCCGTGAACACCTCATATGGCACTCCGTACAAATAGTGCCTCCAAATCTTCAAAGCGTGAACAATGGCTGCAAGCTCCAAATCGTGAACTAGATAGTTCTTATCATGAATCTTCAACTGACGAGAAGCATAGGCTATAACCTTGCCGTCCTGCATCAACACTGCACCAAGCCCAACCCGTGAAGCATCACAATACACGGTATACGGTCCTGAACCTGAGGGCAATACTAACACTGGTGTCGTGGTATAGGCTATCTAGAGCTTCTGAAAGCTCGCCTCACACTCATCAGACCACATCAACTGAGCACACTTCTGGGTCAACCTGGTCATCGGGGCTGCGATAGATGAAAAACCCTCCACAAATCGGCGATAGTAACCTGCTAAGCCTAAGAAACTCCGAATCTCTGTAGCTGAAGTGGAACAAGGCCAATCTCTAACTGCTGAAATCTTCTTGGGATCCACCTGGATACCCTCTGCCGACACAACGTGACTCAAGAATGCCACAGAACTCAACCAGAACTCGCACTTAGAAAACTTGGCGTACAACTGACTATCCCTCAAAGTCTGGAGGACGACTCTAAGGTGTTGCTCATGCTCCTCTCGGCTGCAAGAGTATATCAATATATCATCAATAAACACAATCACGAATGAGTCCAAATAAGGTCTGAACCCCCGATTCATCAACTCCATAAAAGCAGCGGGGGCATTTGTCAACCCAAATGACATAACCAGAAACTCATAATGCCCATAACGAGTACGAAAGGTCGTCTTAGGAACGTCAGAAGACCTAATCCTCAGCTGATGATAACCAGATCTCAAGTCTATCTTGGAAAACACTGTAGCACCCTGAAGCTGGTCAAATAGATCATCAATCCTCGGCAAAGGATACTTGTTCTTGATGGTAACCTTATTCAACTGCCGGTAGTCAATACACATCCTCATCGAGCCGTCTTTCTTCTTGACAAACAACACTGGGGCACCCCAAGGAGAAAAACTAGGCCTAATGAAGACTTTATCCAACAAATCTTGCAACTGCTCCTTCAATTCCTTCAACTCTGGCGGGGCAATACGATACTGCGGAATAGAAATAGGTTGAATGCCCTCAGCTACCTCAATACAAAAGTCAATATCCCTGTCGGGTGGAATACCCGGTAGGTCAACAGATAATACCTCTGGAAACTCACGAACCACGGGCACAGACTCCAGGGAAGGAACCTTGGCACTAGAATCATGAACATAGGCCAGATAGGCCAAACAACCCTTCTCGACCATGCGCTGAACCTTCATATAAGAAATAACTCTACTAGAAGAATGACTAGGAGTCCCTCTCCACTATAAACGAAGTACTCCAGGCAAGGATAAGGTCACTGTCTTGGCATGACAATCCAGAATAACAAGGTAGGGGGATAGTCAGCCCATACCCAAAATAACATCAAAATCTACCATATCAAGGAGCAATAGATCTACCCGAGTCTCCAAACCACCAATAACAACTAAGAAAGAATGGTAGACTCGATCTACCACGATAGAATCGCCCACCGGGGTGGACACATACACAGAAGTACTCAAATAATCGCGAGGCATGCTCAAATAAGGGGCAAAATATGAAGACACATAGGAGAAGGTGAACCCGGATAAAATAACACCAAAGCATCTCGGCTGCAAACTGAAACCGTACCTGTGATGACTGCATCGGAGGCCTCAGCCTCAGGCCTGGCAGGAATAGCATAACAACGGGGCGGAGCCCCTCCAATCTGAACATCTTTGGGTTGACCTGCTATGACCTGACCCTTGCCCCTTGTGGCCTGTGCTCCACCTCTATGAGTCTGACCTCCACCTCTGGCACCACGACCACCACCCCTAGATGGCTGAGGGGGTGGGGGTGTGCCTGACACTGGAAGAATGGCACGAGAATCCTGATGTTGGGGACCACCAGAAGCCCGGGGGCAATACATGGCAATGTGCCCCGGAACACCACAAGAATGACACAGCCTTTGCTGATATGGATGGGGACTCTGGAACTGCCCCGGACGACCCTGATAACCACCCTGGTAGCTCTGAAGCGGCGGTGCACTGATAGGTGCTGGTGGTGCACTAATAGGAGCTGGCAGTGCACGCTGAGATACCTGAAGAGCTGACTGAAAAGGTCGGGGTGGCTGACCTCTGCCAAAAGAATCCCTGCCCCTAGATGAGGCTCCACTGAATCTACCAAAGTGACGGGGCCTCTTGTAAGCTCCCTGACCACCACTCTGTGATAAAATCATCTCAATCCTCCTGGCCACATCGATCGCATCCTGGAAGGAAATATCGGTACCTGACTCCCTAGCCATCTGAAGCTTGATAGGCTGGGCCAAACCCTCAATGAATCTCCGAACCCTATCCCGATCAGTGAGAATTATCATCAATGCATGCCTGGATAAGGTGATAAACCTGGTCTTGTACTGAGTGACTGAGATAGAACCCTGCTGGAGACGCTCAAACTGCCTCCGAAGATCCTCTCGCTGAGTAATGGAAAGGAACTTCCCCAAGAATACCTCTGAGAACTGAATCCAAGTCAAAGGTGCAGACCCAGCTGGTCTGGCAAGCAGTAATCCCTCCACCAAGTCTTGGATGCGCCAGATAACCAAAAGGTAGCGAAGTCAACTCCATTAGACTCTACTATGCCCATGTTCCGAAGAACCTCATGGCAGCTGTCCAAATAATCCTGGGGATCCTCTGATGGTGCACCGGTAAATGTAGCAGTGAATAACATGGTGAACCGATCTAGTATCCATAGAGCATCCGCTGACATAGCTACACCCTCGGCTGCCGGTGCCATAATACCCGACTGAGCTACTCTAGCTGTCTGAGGTGCTGGAGTCTGAAACTGAGTGGCAACCTGCTCTGGGGTATGAATAACAGGAGTCTGGGTCCCTCTCCCAGCCTGAGATCCAGCTGGTGCAGTAGGAAGAAGACCGGCCTGAGCCACACTCTCCATGAGTCCCACTAAGCAGACTAGAGCATCCTGAAGCACCAGGGTAGCAATGAACCCCTCTGGGACCTGAGCTGTTCCAACTGGGATTGTCTGAGCAGGAACCTCACCCGCATAATCTACATGTGGTCCCTCAACTGGAGCTGCTGCTCTAACTCTGCCTCGGCCCCTAGCACGGCCTCGGCCCCTCGTAGGAGCTACGATAGGAAGGGCAGGTTGCTGATCGATCGATGAGGAAGGACGCGTTCTCGCTATCTGCGAGAGAGTAATTAGAGACTCAATTAGTATTTAGAATTCAATTGGCACGACAGAGATGAAGAAATGTGGAGTTATCCTAACTTTGCAGCCTCTGGGGGATAAATACAGACGTCTCCGTACTGATCCCTCAGACTCTACCAAGTTTGTCCGTGAGTTGTGAGACTAAGCAACCTAGAGCTCTGATACCAACTTGTCACAACCCGAAATCCCACCTTCAGGCCGTGACGGCGTCTAACGTTGAACCTGGTAGACAAGCCAACGTGTAAAATTACACTATCATCTTAATATGGAATTAACAGAAATAACTAGAAACAATTTATAATTTTTAATAACAAAAGTAGATAGATTTCGAGACTAAGTGATAATAACAAAATACAATCCGCTGCAACAATCCCAGAACCTGGAGGCACTAACTCACGAACTATCTATAAGAGTTCTAAATATAAAGTCTGAAGAAAATAATACATGAACTGTCTCAGAAACTAGGAGATAAACAAGACAGGATAGGAAAAATAGGGATAGAGGAGACGCCAAGGCCAACGAACGTCTGCGGGTCTACCTTGAAATCTCCGGGGTGGACTGAAGGATACTCCCTCTAACGGTGTCCACTGGGTCTGGCTACGGGATCTGCACAACATAAAGAAGTGTAGGTGTAGCATCAGTACAACTGACCCCATGTATTGAGTAAGTGCCGAGCCTAACCTCGGCCGAAGTAGTGATGAGGCTAGACTTGACAACGATAATCTACCTGTACAGTTCTACAAGATATATCACAGACAAACACAGGAATAGACAGATAAGCATGGGATACGGGAGCAGTTAATGGGGGTGACAAGTGAGAGATAAGAACAATTAATTAACACATAGGAGA
>ML271373.1:29727-112227 GCA_005239495.1 Nicotiana undulata
ACCTTATATATATATATATATATAAGGTTTTTGAAATTTTATAGTACATATTAGTCATTTGTATTTTTAGTCTAGTTATTTCCTATTATAATGACCTAATTCTTTTCCTTCTAGTTTGATTGGTAGTTTTCTTTTGCTAAGTACAAGAATTTATTTCATGCTAAAAATAATCGATTTTTAATTGAGTACTTAAATTATTCATCATTATTTGAGTCAATTATCATCAATATATCTTGGTAAATGATAGATTTCTCTAAAAGCAATTAGTTTGATAGTGTTACGTTGAAAATGTAGTCGTCGGAATATACGTTTGGTAGTGTATGTCTCATATTTAAGAAAAAATCGATTAATAATCGAAAAAATCAAAAAATCGACAAAACCCGAATCGATAAAAACTGACTTAATTGGTTTGATTTGGTTCCAATATTTGAAAAACCGCCTTACTTGATTTGATTTTTTAAGGGAAAACCGACCCAAACCGAACCACGATGACCCTAGTTCCCACTTCCCATCATGAAACCTTCATCCGGTACCGGGATTAGCTGAGCCAACTTGAGGCCAAAGTCAAAGAGCTTGCTAAGGAAATAGACATGTATAAGCTTCTCAACGAGCAACGTAAAGGAGAAGTCTAGAGCCTTCGAGTCGAGTTGGACGCGGCTTAGAAAGAACACTTCGACCTGGTGGAACAAATGAAAATCGTTGAAGTTAGTGATGACGAGGTAGACACGGTGACTAACGATCAGAATCCGCGGGTCCCGTAGAAGGTTTATCGGGTCGACCAACTCCTAGTTAAAATAGACGAGGTCAAGGCCATGGCCAAAGAGTGGAAGGGCAAAATGGACCGATTAAATTCAGAAAAGGAGACTGCCTAAGAGCACCTGGCCTCGGCGGAGCCCCAACTTCGAGTGGTAAGGGAGAAAGCTAAGGCCCGGTTAAAAAAAATCGAAGACCTCTAGTCTCAACTGGGCTCAGTCGTTTTCGTCCGGGATACCACTGCCAAGGAGCTTGAAGCAGCCAAGTCAGTGGCGGGAATAACCAAGGCCGATGCTAAAGAGATGGTGGCCCAATACAAAGCTGATTCTGAGGCAGCCACGACCGCTTGAAAGCCATTGTCGAATATGTGAAGTGGCAGTCCCGAAGGGAGGATCTAGGGGAAGTTCATGCCCGGGGCTTCGATTTATAGGACGAGATGAAAATTCTAAGAGGCTCAAGGCCGAGACCAAGAAGTTGGCGTACCCCGAGGATGAGGAAGACTCCGAGGATTCGGGCGGATCTGAAAAAAGAGAAGACCACGATGGCCCCATGATGAGGCGGGCTCCAGCGAAGCGGGCTCTGGCAAAGATCAGGCTTCTTAGGTGCCTTGTAGAGTTTTCTTCATTTTTGTAATTTTGTATTTTTTGTTGAGGCCGTTTGGACATTGTAAAGATTTTTATATATATACATGGCTCTTTTTCCCTTCGAAAATTTTCAAGTTTGTTCCTTTTTGCTTTTTCTTTACGATGGCGAAGATCTCGAACGCCTTAGCACACAATAATAAGGGCTTGTTCGGAGGTTCGAACATGGCTCATTTTTATGTAATTTCATTTACGACTCGCGAGGGCTTGGCATGACCAGAAGCTTTCCCAGTAGTGACTTCTTAGAATTTTTTATGTAAAGGCTCAATATTCACTTCCCACATAATACTGTGGGCTCATAAAAATCTTTTTAGTATTTCCTCATTTCAACTATCTTATTTTTATTATATGTGGTGATGCACTTATCAAAATTCTCCTAGAACATCAACCTATATTTTGAATCGTATGAATTTATTCGCCGAGCCCTGTCTGCTTCCACAATAAGCGTGGGTGTTGTGTTGTTCCCACTAGGGGTGTTCATAAAAATCCAAAAAGTCGAACCAAACTGACTAAGAAAATCGATACTTTTTAGTTTTGGTTTGGTTTTGGTTTTTAATTTTAAAAACCGATCAAATTTGATTTGGTTTTGGTTTTAACAAAAAAATAACCGGAAAAAATTAAACCAAATCGACTATAAAAGTAGCTATATAATTTATTATTACACCTATATATATATATATATATATATATATATATATATATATATATATATATATATATATATATATATATATATATATATATATATATATATATATATATATATATATATATATATATATATATATATATATATATATAAAGTTTTTGAAATTTTATGGTACATATTAGTCATTTGTATTTTAGTCTAGTTCTTTCCTATTATAATGACCTAATTCTTTTCCTTCTAGTTTGATTGATAGTTTTCTTTTGTTAAGTACAAGAATTTATTTCATGTTAAAAATAATCGATTTTTAATTGAGTACTTAAATTATTCATCATTATTTGAGTCAATTATCATCAATATATCTTGGTAAATGATAGATTTCTCTAAGAGCAATTAGTTTGATAGTGTTACGTTGAAAATGTAGTCGTCAGAATATACGTTTGGTAATGTATGTCTCATATTTAAGAAAAAATTGATAAATAACCGAATAAATCCGAAAAATAGACAAAAACCGAATCGATAAAAAACTGACTTAATTGGTTTGATTTGGTTCCAATATTTAAAAACCGACTTACTTGATTTGATTTTTTTTAAAGGAAAAACCGACTAAAACCGAACCACGATGACCCTAGTTCCCACTTCCCATTATCCAATTTCCCCCGCTCCAAATGTAATGAAAATAATATATATATTTCCAAGACAAAAGGTTCAAAAATTGGAAAAGGAAAGTCGAAAAATACGAGGAAAGGACAGAACACTCGACACTGTTCACTTCTGGTTCAGCTCCGAACACACACACACACCAAAAAACCGAGATCTATCGATCTCAAGGTGTACAGTGTCTTTCCATGAGCCCCTTCTTTTGATCTCATTCCAAATCATACTACATTTTTCTACACATCGTGTGGAGTGAGAGAATTTAAAGAGGGAAAAATGGGTGGATCTTTGATAAGCTCGAGGGCCTTCGATTGGAAAACAGGGCAGATGATAATGGTAGCCCTTTTAATAATGATAGGTTCTTTTTATAGCGGTACTCTTTTTGGCCGTAACCCATCTCTCTACGCCCCTCAACAAGAAGAATTCACTCTTGCTTCCAATACTACTTCATCAGAAACATCCTCTGGTTAGTCTCTCTCTCTCTCTTTCTATGCTACAAAATATTACTACTACTAAAAATTGAAATTTTTTTGTTTGTTGAAAGAATTTAAAGAATATTTGTAGTGAGTACTCCTAATATAGTGCTCCGCTTTCCCAATTGATGGGAGTCTCAAGATTCTGTCTTTCTTTCTTATATTCGGTGCTCAATCAAACAACATTACATAAATTGTGATTCTCATTAAGTGGTTTATCTTGATACTAGAAGGAAGTTAGGTCAGTGCAGCTTACGTTTGTCCATTTTGGTTGTCTTGGGGTTTAGATGAATCTGCATTTCCCTATAGATCAGAGATTATGTCACTGGTACTTGAATCTGATCTTTATGTTATGCATGAGCAAACTTGTTTCTTGTTGAGGCTTATATATATTGTCAAGTAGTTTGGTAGAAAGTTGCATCTTTGGTATGTGCAATTTTGGTAGTCAGTAACTGGTATGTTCATAAGAGGTTGCTTAAATGCTTGTAAGTAATGTATGTCATAATATGTCCGTAATAATCCCGGCAAGGGTTGTAGATGAGGATATCATCAGAAACCCCCAATTTACCTTCTTAAGGTTCAGAAACCTTATGCTTCGGCCGTTGGAAGGTTGAGATAGCATTTTAGGGCAAAAGGAATCAGCATGATTTGCAGCGTCCTTGGTGTTTCCTAAGTGAAATATTAGGTATATCAGTTTCAAGCATCCTTGTTTGGCGGTATCGTGACCTTAGATCCAATTTAGGGAAATACTTATCCCATTTAATTTATCCAAAAAGCTCCTCTATGACGTGTGGTAAAGTTGTTCTTGACTGTGTGACTATTTAACTCTTAATCCCTACTCATCCTTAGCCATCATCTTTCCTTTCTTGACCATCAACACTTCCAGAGATCGGACTATATCAGATATTGTTAGGTGGTTGTGCAAAAACGCTTTCACTCTGGTTCACCTTCCTCCCTTGTTTCTGTTTGAAGGCTTTACTTCTGCAATAGGAGCATTTTATCTTCTTGTTTTTTGCTTGCATGCACAGTGAAGTTAGAAACTTCAAATTTTTTGTATGATGTTTACAGCTGGGTCCAATCTTTTCCTCACTACAGCTTCTGAATGGTTTTTTTGAACTTTTCTTTGAGGATTTTCAATGCTGACAAAATCCATATTGTTCTTGTCCATGTTGGTCCCAATTTTCTGCTTGTCAACCTTACTACTCAGGAATTGCGTCTAGAAACTGAGAGGCAATCTGTTAGGCAGTCAACGTGTGTCCATGTGAATTTATGTCCTTCTTTTTCTCTTACCATTTTACTTTCCTTAAATTTGTTGCTCTCACCCTGTATCATTTTTCTTTTGCCGGGGAGAGCAGTCCCTAGTTGGTTGAACATTGAGTTCTCAGAATTGACTCTCTTTTCATTGGAATCTCGGATCCATGTATTTAATAATATGCATGCAGGTGTTCTGAAGTTCACGAACAAGATTGCTCTTTCATATCGGATGGTACCCCTCGCAATCCCTGAAACTGGGATAAATGTATGTCCTCTGAAATTTAATGAGTATATCCCCTGTCATGACATTTCTTATGTTAAAGAATTGATGCCAAAATTAGATCTTTCAAGGAAAGAAGAGCTAGAGAGGCATTGTCCTTCACTTGAAAGACGCTTGTTTTGTTTGGTGCCGCCTCCAGCTGATTATAAGATACCAATAAGGTGGCCAACAAGCAGGGATTATGTATGGCGGAGTAATGTAAACCATACACGTCTTGCGGAGGTAAAAGGAGGACAAAATTGGGTACATGAGAAGGATCAACTTTGGTGGTTTCCAGGCGGTGGAACTCATTTTAAGCATGGAGCTACAGAATATATTGAGAGGTATACGTTCTGTTTCTCTTTCAGTTCTCCTGTTCAAGTTGCAGGCTTTTGATAATTCTACTACATTACTTCCTAGCATAAGCATGCAAAATGAAATCGAGTTGAAACACACGATGGCTTCCTAAAGCAAATTAACGAAGCTAATTTTTGTTGTACTTGATGATCCATTTACACTTATTGAGAATGGTGAATATCATTTACACCCTTAATCCTAAGAAGGCTTGTCCCCTTTCAATACCCAAGAGTCGAATTGTCACGACTCACTTTCTGGGATGTGAAGTGCGCCAAGTGAGGCTGGGCTCACCTGGAAAGCTTATTCTTTCCTATTATGAGGATCAGATAGAGTTTCCTCTATGCCGAGCATTTCAAAGTTTTCTAACATGTCAATAGTTTGCCCAAACACCACCGTCATAAAAAAAAAATATCAACGGCTTTTCAACAACACACATGAGCTTGGTTATACAAAACAGTATACTATTTCGTAATTGATCATGAAAATTTGATAATATGTTAAAACTCGAAAACTTTTAACTGAATTTGTCTAGTAAATATCCTAAACAATACAAATTAATAACGAAAATCTTCAATTTTGCATCATTTCACCTTGTATACAACTAGTGTCAATCCTTCATGCTACCATTCTTTTATGTAGCTGATGTACTAAATTCATTTCATCGATGCAGGTTAGGAAATATGACAACTAATGAGACTGGTGACTTGCGTGCAGCAGGGGTATATCAGGTGCTTGATGTTGGTTGTGGGGTTGCTAGTTTCTCTGCCTATCTTCTTCCTCTAAATATTGAAACACTATCTTTTGCTCCCAAAGATGGTCATGAGAATCAGATTCAATTTGCTTTGGAACGAGGAATCGGTGCTATGATATCTGCTTTAGCTACGAAGCAGCTACCATATCCGAGTAACTCTTTTGACATGGTCCATTGTTCTAGATGTCGAGTTGATTGGCATGAAAATGGTGAGTGTTTCTTTTATTGAACATGTGAGCCTTGTATGCTTAAATGTAATTGACCTACATTCAATTGCTTTATGTTAAATAAGGAAACTATATCTAATTATTCGGCTTTCTACATCCTGCATGTTAACAGTAGAATGGTACATAATTTTGGAATTTCAATGAACTTAATGTTGTGTTAGAATCTACAAGGCCTTAGATGTCTTTCCATAATATTCTTGTTCCACCAGCTTGATTATCATGAAGCTATTAGCTTATTCTTTTTATGTCAAGAAGACTTTACTCAAGACACTCTCGTGACAACTAAACTGTTATAGCTGAGTTTCAAACTATGTTACATAACTTTCCAAACTATGCTTATGACTCTGTGCTCCTAAGGTAATTAAATCTAAGTAGACTTTTCATAGGTTAAAAGCGACAGAGTTATATGCTAGTTGTGCATGTTATGTAAACGCAGCATTATTGTTTCACAATGCCTAAAAATGTGTTTTCATCTGGGTGCGCGTGCAGATGGTATTTTACTCAAAGAAGTGAATCGCATATTAAGATCAAATGGATATTTTGTCTATTCAGCTCCTCCTGCCTATAGAAAGGATAAGGATTTCCCAGAGATATGGGACAAAATAGTAAATCTAACTGTTGGAATGTGCTGGAAGCTTATTGCGCAGAAAGTTCAGACAGCAATATGGGTTAAGCAAGAAGATAATTCATGTCTTCAGCATAACGCTCAGGAGCAGCTTGTAAACTTATGTGATCCTGAGGATGATTTGAAGCCATCGTGGAAAACACCTCTGAGGAACTGTGTTACCCTTAGTGATAGTTCGTCTTCTTTGAAGAAACTACCTCCTCGACCACAACGTCTCTCAGAATATACACAAAGTCTCAGTCGGATAGGTTTGTCAATTCTCTTCCTTGGTGTAGTGTATTGATGAATTTTCCTGTTTTAGTTCTCGAATCACTTTCAGTGAATATGTCCCTCATGAAGCGCAAAGTTCAAATCTTAATTCTTTATTATGCTGTTGAGAATCAGAACGAATATGTATGGCCTAGCATGTCGGGAGCTTCTGCTTGATCATATTCATTCGGCTCTTTTTATAGTCTTCTTTAACCAGCAGTTTAAAATAGGTAACGATTCATAATCATGGAAAATCTCAATTCTCTAGCATTTGTATGCGATAGCATTCTTGGATAACTAATGGCTATGTTGCTTCTTAAATATCGAGTAGTGATGGCAGAGACGTGATGATGAAATGACTAGGTCACAGGCTCTAAGAGGTTTCGAAATAGTTAACGCACTGATGCTTTCGATGACGATGTTGTTTTCCGACAAATATAGAGATATTAGTAGCTTGCAAGCTAAAGGTTTTCTCAGTGCTCGAGTTTTGTTTTAAGATCTTAATTTTCTTGCTAAATACTGGTCCACAGAAGTTGAAATAACCCCCTTTTATCTTCAAAAAAAGATAATCCACAGTGTAGTAAGCTTGTTTTCTTAAAGGAAATCCTTTCTAAATTGTCGTAGATAAGTGAAAAATCTTTGCATGATCTAATATATGGCAGCAGCTATTCCAGTTGTCCGGCAAGCTATATTTGTCCGCATTTATATTACAACTAAACAAAAGTATTGGGTAGGTCACTTTAGGGACATCTGATAAAATGTATAGAGTAGTTTATTATCTCTTTGATGCTATAGAAGTATTAACTCATATAGATGTGGTTAGCACGAAAAGTAGCCGCTAGCATTGAGAAGGTATTTGAAAGCCTTTTATGAATCTATTCTATCACATGCCGTCTAGGGGAAAAAAGAAAACTTTATATCAGGTGTATTCCAATGCGATCTTCAGCTTATTCTGGTAGTATGTTAGATGGAGTATAAGATTTCTGGTGATCACAAGAATTGTTTGCATGCTATCATGAAGATTTTGTGGAAGAGGGGATGTGAAGGCTCCGCTTCACAACTTTTTGAAGCCTTTTTCCTGTTTTTCTCTTTTCTTCCGCGACTTAGGAATATGTTGTTAGATTTTGGAATGTCTATTGTATTTCTTGGAGAGGTGTGCAACTTCTAGAAGATGATTTTCTTGTTTCCAAATTAGACAGTCTCCTAATAACTGAATAAAATTATTCAACTAAAGATGGAATAAACCAGAAGTCGCTGTTGAGTTGGGGTTTACCTCATTCTATTACCTCATCTGGCTTCGACCAATTCTACATTTCTTACACATGAGAGTTGGCCTTTTCAGTCAGCAAGTTTGTATTTGTGGTTCCTTTTCATTTTCTCTCAAACTGTTAATGTTAATTTTCCTCAACTGTTAGTGTTATTATCTCCTCTAAAAGATCATTTCTGGCCTATAATGCTAATATTATGCTTAAAATGATAATTGAGGCTGTTGCTCTGCTTTTAAAACCGAACCTTTAGGACACCTATTCCTTTTTGAGTATATCTGAACAAGATAGCTTCATGGAGATTTTCCTTTCATCTTTTAGGAACTCTCATTATGTCTGACATGCTCAATCCATTTCTTGCAGGTATTGATCATGAAAAGTTCTTAAAGGATACAATCTATTGGCAAGATCAAGTTCGCCACTACTGGAGACTGATGAATGTTGAGGAGAAAGAAGTACGTAATGTAATGGACATGAATGCTTTCCTTGGTGGGTTTGCGGTCGGCTTAAATACATGGCCTGTCTGGGTGATGAATGTTGTTCCTGTAACCATGAACAACACCCTGTCTGCCATTTATGGCAGGGGTCTTACGGGCGTATTTCACGACTGGTAGGCTATTAATTCATTGTACCCTTCCCTATAAAGCTCTAATCTGATTTACAAGTGCCATAACAAAATATCTGATCGCATCTGTAGGTGTGAGCCATTCTCCACATATCCCCGCACATATGATTTGTTGCATGTCAATCATCTTCTATCTCACTATAAAGATCGTGAAGAAGGTTGTAGAGTTGAAGATATCATGCTGGAGATGGACCGTATTCTACGACCTCAGGTAAAGGATTTTCATTCCAACTTGATGCTTGAGAGACTAAATAGTTAATCAATTGATAAACTGAAAGCATCTGCAAGATTGATTCTTTGCATTTCATAGTTCAGAAAAATCAGAACAAGTCTACAACAACAACACACCCAGTATTATCCCACACCGTGGGGTCTAGGGAGGGTAGTGTGTACGCAGACCTTACCCCTACCTTGTGAGGATAGAGGTTGTTTCCAATAGACCCTCGGCTCAGGAAAGCATAAGCAATCAGAACAAGTCTATTAGTTCGATAAATGACATATGTGAAAGATATAACCCTCTCAATACAGGGAGCATTTGTTTCTCAAGTACAAACCAGGTTTACAAATTAGCAAACTGCATTTAACAGTCACAATGAGGAAAAGCAAGTGAAGAGACGGTAGAAAGAGAACTCAATTCCACAGTATAGAACATGGAATTTTGGAAATTACGGTGTCTGATTGGATGAGTAGTTACTTTATATCTTAACCAACTTAATTTACAAACTGTGACATTTCACTATATGCTCGCTTCTATCAATACAAAAGGAAAACATAAATCCTTGATCTCCACATCTGTAGAGATGGAACTCAATAGTGTGTTAGTCTCCCAAGCAAAACTTAGACATTCTACTACTTGTTTTCAAGTTTTGGTTGGCAATTTCTTGATATAGTTTTAATTGACATAATTGGTCCACATTTTTCTTCGAGCTCAGTGTTTTCGCCCAGAGTTCGTGGGATCATTCATGTAGCTGGAAAAATGTTCCGATGTAAGAGGAAATTTTAAAGGACTATTCGGATTAGTGAAACAATGACAAATTCAAAATTTATTATTGACTAATGTGTAGAAAAGTGAGACTCCCTTTGGATGCAAGAGACATGTGATCAACTGAATTGAGCTTAACAGGATCCAGTTGTTATGTCCATTGAGTAATCGTGACATGTGAAATCCTCCATGAATATTCATGTCGAAGTTTCAATAGTGTAATGTTCTCAAGTTATATGCAGGGATTTATCATTATTAGAGATGAAGAAGCTATCATCTCAAGGATACAAGCTCTTGCGCCAAAGTTTCTGTGGGACGTCCAGCTACATTTTCTAGAGGACCATCAAAAGAAGTCGGAGCCGGTCTTATTTTGCAGGAAAAGGTTTTGGGCTGTTGCTTAAAGCAGTATTGCCTGCGATTGTTAGCTGAATGTATCCCATTAGTTTGTCTCATAGGTAATGCTTTCTGTTTTATCAGTTTGCAGGAAGCCAGAATGTAGTTGTTAACTTGTAATTTGTTGTACACATGAGATGAGAGAACAACTTCACTGCTGTAACATAAAGAACTGAGTTTTTGTCATTTTAAACAAATGAATTGAACCTTGCATTTTCCATTTTCATAGCTCTCCATTTTTTTGTGGTTTTTTTACACTCAACTTGTCCCATCACTTCCTTCTCAATGCTATTATTGCCTAGAGTTGGTATTAAATCACTGACTTGTTGCACTATAGTCAGGACAGAAGTAATCTATTCACTTTTGTCTCTCAATTAATAGCCTTCTCTTTCACATCACATCAGCAACTAACTTCAGGATTTTTAGGTTGCCTTTGCAGCGAAAACAAGGTGAAAAAGTTCTCAACCAATATTTTTTCATGTTTTTGAAGTTGTATCTCTTTGATACTCCCACTTTTTATGTTTCTGAAAATTTTAGGGCGATGGATAAGGGATAATTAATTTCATATTAAATTTAAGAAGAGTTTATCCCATGTTTGGTTGGAATATAATTGCGGTATAATTAATCTCGTGATTAGTTATTTTCCGTGATTGTAGTATTTTTTTATCCCGTGGAAGAGTGGAATAACTAATCCTGGGATAACTTCGTTCCAACCAAACGACCCCTTAATCTATAAATTGTCAAAATAACACCTATAAGTATATTGTCCATGTTAACATTCTAATCAAGATAGTGTTATGGCTTGCGTGCATATTAACCATTCTACCAAATGTTTGCTAGTATTTTCTATAACTCTATTCATCAAAGTTCATACAAAAAGAGAAGAAATTATCCGCATATGACTATTCTACCAAATATGTGCTACTTATTTTTTATAACTCAGTTAATACAAAAGAGAATAAACTATCCAAACGTTTTTTCATCTCAAATTTTTGCTCCATAGCATCGATGAAGGAAGCAACGTAACAAGAAAGTAAACTATTTTTAACCTCTGTAAAAGCTAAGTAGTGTCAATAGTAGCATGAGGACAAGATGTAAACAAGAGAAAAGAACATTAACAGTTGAAGTTTTTGACATGACAAGACAAGACAACCCCATGCTTGTGGGACACTAATTAATTGACCCACTCTCTTCACTCTCCTTGTCCCTATTCTCTCATACCTCTCCATTATCTCTTTGCCAGTTTCTGCTACAATACCTATGGTTCCTTTGACTCTTTCACTTATATATATTAACTTTATTTTTTTAATGTCGAGACAGCATTGGAAGTTTATAGATTTTATCATTTATAATATAGACATTTTTATAATAATATCCTTATATAACAATCGTTCCCTATAAAAGTAAAGTTTTACTCACAATCGATTTTTAAAGTTATATTTTACCTCTATAACAACTTTATACTTATAACAACAACAACCATAGTTATACTAGAACACACTTTGTAAAATTACCCCTCTATAACAGTCATATAGAATCTTTAAAATTACTAATAATTCTAAAGATATGCACACAATCTATTCTATAAAACAAAGTTTCTATCTTGCATAATATATAAGATTTGCAATGACATCTTTTCCATTACAAATTTCAAAAAATATTTAGATAGAAAATATAACTATTAACCTCTTCGATTATCTTCAAGGGAAAACTATTTGATACTTTTTTACTGAAAATTTGGATACGAACCTTCGCCAATTCAACCATTATATCAGTAAGAGAATGAAATCTACGAAACAAGCTACAATTACAAAGTTCTTCCGTCAATCTTGAAAGAACTTATTTTTCTAGGTAGCTTTAAAGTATCAGGTTAAATATGTATAGGTTTAGTTATGAATTTATTAATTCATATCGGAATAAACGAGGTTGTTTTAGAGAGAATTGAGTATTAGTTACTGGATTCATAATTAAATATTTATATATATTTTGAATTTTCTAGTACAAAAATAAAACCTACACAAAAGCTATTAGATTAGTCGGAATCCTCAACAAATATCTTCTACTCAGTACTCCCTCCGGTTCACAATAGGTGACCCGTTTCCTTTTTCATTTTGGTTCAAAATAAGTGTCCAATTATGTAATCAAGAAAGAATTCAATTTGTTTTTATAAAATAACCCCTATGTACATATTCCTAAAAAGTTTTCTTACTCTTCACATTAAATGTTTAATTAGGGATAATTTAGTCATAGTAGGTATTTTTATATAAAATTTAATATTTTCTTAATGGGCGTGCTAAAAGCAAATTGGTTACTTATTGTGAACCGGAGGGAGTATACAGCAAAAGACACTGGTCCTGGTTTTTCTTTCTGGTTTTTAAGGTTACCTTTCTTTATTGGCTCATGGTTTAAGTATAGGTGAAAATGAGATGAGTGTTCGTGTGCATGCACATGAATACAAATACCAGTACTCAGTACTCAGTAGTGTACTATTCTTCTCTTCTCTTTGATATATCAACATCACATGCATGCATGGTCCTTAGTTGGAGTAGTTTTCTTTTTTTCACTTTTAACTGCAAAAGACAAAACAAGGCTAAACATTTGCAGTTGCAGGCATACATAATGATAATGGTCCATTCCTTAAGTACACTGCTCACCAACTTCGCCTTTAATGTATTGAAAATTTATACTTTCTTCTTCACCTATTATACTAATATATTTTGTTTTTGCAACAAGGGTAAATGTAGGTAGAACTGTAGGGTTGTTTTCAATATAAGTATTTGAATAGTCAACCTAATTCTAAGAATCCAAGTATATAGATCCTAGCTAGAATTAAATAAAAAGAAAATGTCTGAAGCAAGTGGTACAGATTAAAGAGAGGAGGGAAAGATTGATGAAGAAGCTAAGTAAAAAAGAGAGGCAAAAAGAATAAGATAGAAAGAGACATTACTAATAGTATAACATCATATGAACAAGTTCCTCCCATCTTTTCATTCAAATCAATAGGCAAAAGGGTCACTGTTGTTGCCCATCAAACTCACTTAAGAGTAACCGTTTTTAGACTTATATAGTAAAATATCGATATATGAAATAGGGCAAAGAAAAAAACAATAGGAGTAATTATTATAATCATAGAAAGTAACTATAATATGTTTAACATCATAAATATTACAATTTTAAAGTATTATGTCGAATAAAAATCAAAATATTTGGTAGCATTAATTAGTAAGTATTGGACTATTGGTGGTGAAAGTAAAGGAATGAGAAGGCTATGAAATGAAAGTGGCATAAATGGCACGTGGAAGTCAGTGCCACTTGAGTGGAGGAAAAAAGAGAGACAAACAGTAGAGGATCGACACAATAGTTTGTATTGTCAAGTACAATACTTAACAGATTGATGGAAAGATATGCATTCATTATTCATGCCTACGATTGTTATGTGTTTTAAGACAAAAAAATGGCATTGATGACATCTCTTTAACCTTAATCAAAGATTGTGGGTTAACTAGGAAATCTTCATACAAAATATTTTCCTGTTTATAGAGTTTATCTAACGCAATTTAAATTAGTCGGGACTTTAATATAAATAATAAAAATTAAAAAAGAAAAAGCAGAAGCAGAAGAAGTACAGATTTTAGGTGTGGGAGGGAATGATATTTTGACAGGTTGAGTAGTAGGAGAGGTCACTTAATAGCTCGTAAGGCAATTGTCATATCCTTCACATGTATGTATTGTCTTGTCAAATCAAAGCTTGAATCTTGAATGAAAAGACTATGACTCGTGTTTGTTACTAAAAAGTATTGTTACTCCTTTCTATTCAATTTAATAGAGGTAGGTTGATTCCATACGGACTTTAACAAAATAAAAAAAGATTTTCGAATTTTGTAGTTTTAAAATTTTAAGGGGTAAAAGCTTTGTGGGATTATAATATTTGTGTGAATATAAAAGCTTCTCGTTAACGATAAAATCAATAAAATGAAGAGTTTAAAGTTGAATTATTTTCATTTATAGAAATATCGCTTTTGAACGGACTAATAAGTAAAGTGTGTCATCAAAATTAAAACGGATGGAGTAATATTTAATTTTCTTTTAGTTTTGCTCGAGCATTTACTTAGGACCCGTTTGGCCATGAGTTTTGCCAAAATAAATTTGGAATTTATTTGGCAAACTATGTTTGGCCATAAATTTTGTCCACATTTTGACAAAATCTCAAATCCAAACTCACCTCGAATTGTTGATTTTGGGCCAAAATTCAAAGATTGGGAATTTTATACATGTTTTTCCAAATAAAGTTGAGAAATATGTTTTGAAAACGTATGTCCAAATTAAACACATTTCCATCTTCAGACCAAACTTCACCCAAATCGAATTTTTCAAAACAAATTTGAGAAATGGCCAAACGCTAGCTTAGAGTATTAATATTATAAGAAACTGTTTATATTATAACGAAATTGTTATGCAATAATTAAACAGAAAACTATTTACATGTACAGCTATAAAACTACTTTTGCTGCAACATATACCAAATATATGCGCTCAAAGCATAATTTTCCATCTTTGAGTTTACATTGTGACTCCACTTGATCTTCTAGTTTATTATGCTTTATCACCGTGGGAAGCCTTTTTGTCAAATCTTATTACTTCACTTCTGTTGATGCTTCAAGTTAGTGTCCACAACGAGTAGACTAAATATAATTAAGTAGGCGTTTGGCCATAAGTTCTGTATCTTCTTTTTCAAAAAAATTCAAATATGTGTTTATTTATATAATAATCTAGTTTTTTTTTGGAGATTTTGAAGACCAAAACTTCAAATTCCAAATATCTTAAGACTTCTTATTGGGCCAAATCATTACCATTTGAGATTTTTAAGCTGAAAAAAGAACTTTTTAACACGTCAAAACTTGCTCCAAATTCATGCCAAACACATTTTTAATTTCAGATCAAACTTCACAATTCCACTTCTTTTTAAAAACAATTTAGGAATCTATGTTCAAACAGGTCCTAAATGTGGTGGGAGATTTTCCTTCTCATGAATACTATTCTAGATCTTGATAGGTCCAGATATTATGTCAAAACGAAAGAAAACCTATACTTTCCGATTCATTATATTATTTGATTCTTATGGCTATATTTATGAGAGCATATGAAGCGCATGGATACATACTATGGCTCGGAGTGAAAGAAAATTCCGAATTCGCTTAGTTTACGAACAAGGAAAGTATAACTAATGCAACTATGAATTTCATGGAGAGTTTGACTGTATTCACTCGTCAGAATCTAAATAGGATTAGAAAGAAAACTTTTTATTATTATTTGAATGTACCAACCATTGATCAACATCGATAAAAAAAATCTTTCTAAATCATTTCGTATCAATAGTGGGGCCATTATGATAATACGCTCTACTGAAATAAATTTCGTGGAAAACCAATTATATTCACATGAAACACTTTGCCAAGAAATTTTTGAATTGAAAACTTACTCGAATTGAATTCTTTCGATTTTCATTAAACGCTTAAAACATCCGTTTTCAACAAGTTAGCCCGATATATCAATTAATAAACGATTTAAATATTTCCTCTAGTCTAAAGATGCAACTATGGTTGGCCTAATTAAATGATCAATTGATAAGATACTTATCTACCTCTGTTGTCTTTCTTCGTTTGAACTTCATTTGCTTCAGGGAAACGGAAAATTGAATATTGTGGGGCATATAAAGGCAAAATTGGAAAATTAAAAGGAAGATAATCAAAAAGTAATTGTTATCTATGAACAGTATTTATACATTAATTTGAGTTTGGACACGGAAAAAACAAGATGCGTTAAATGGGGAGAGTGTGGACTTTTTGCCTTGTTTGTAAGTGGAGTACAACAATGAAATGGTGAAGCATTTAAATCCATTATTAGTCTTTTTAGATATTTCCACAAAAGGAGCAAAAGATTTGGTAGGTTTTGCATATGGTCTTGCAATATGTCAATTATAACATCACTATTTCCACTAATATATTCAGCAAGTTGAGAATTTATTGACACACACACTACTTCATTTACTCAATATTTGTGTGGGGGAAGATAATAAATACCTCGTGAAATTAGCTGAAATGTCGTAGCTGACCAGACATTATATGTTATCAAAAAAATCTGAATGTTATGTAGCTGTATATAGAAGTCCAAAAATAGAAAATATGGAATATTTCTACATACTTGTGGATAAGAAGATTCATGAATTTTTTTATATCGTACGTGGCTCTCCAAGAATTGAGAAATCATATACATGAATTTTGCTTATGTGGCTTTCAAAGCTATGGGACACACTTGATTTTTGTTAATGGATTGCAATATGTTTAGGTCTAATCCTGAGAAGTTCCATATATATATATATCTCAAGTTTTCTTATTTTGACTTCTTTTCGAAAAACTATGATGAGTGCATCAATTCTAATCCATATGATTGGTTGTCTAACATACAGATTGGTTTGTTTCCATTATAAACATAGCATAAACAAAGTTAATTAAAAACTTAACTGAAAATCACTGTTGATGAACTTGAGTCAAAAAATCCAGACACTAAATTTAATAGAGGGACAGCTTCTATACGCAGGATTTTGTTTGATTGACAGCATGTTCATTTCCATCCGATATACTGTACAACTCACACTTTGTCTGGCATCCTTAACAAAAACTGCCAGCAATGGCGTGTGCAGTTGTATTCATAGTAGCTTCCTTTAAGGAGTTTTCTTGACCACCAAAAAAAAAAAAAACCTTATAAAGTAACGGCGCGTTGGACTTACTTTGCCCCTAGTATTTTTCTCTCATTCTGCATTTCCCAACGTTATTGTCGGTATTATCGCTTTAAGCCTGCCCAAAAATTATTTATATTCAATAGCAAAAAAGGTGTATAAAATTTATATAATTTTTATACGTAACATACATGA
This sequence comes from Nicotiana undulata, assembly GCA_005239495.1. NCBI lineage: Eukaryota > Viridiplantae > Streptophyta > Magnoliopsida > Solanales > Solanaceae > Nicotiana > Nicotiana undulata. Next base: position 46,816 of record ML271373.1, read on the forward strand.
TACAAAATATATAAAAATACATATTTGCTTGACTATTATTTTGAGGGCGGCTACTATTTACACATCTCATAAAAAATGACACTTACTATTTAATAGTCTCAATCAATAGATTATTTGTCTCAATTATTTTTTTATTTCTCGTTAATTATTGACGGAAGAAAACATTGACTAAGATGACGGAGAAAATTTGGCCGGAAATGGTTCACAAACCATCGAACAAGCTATGACCTAGAAGCTTCTATTTGTTTAAGAATATTTTCTTCCATGTTTGAAAGATTGAGATATCAGACCCATTTGGGTATATTAGGAGCTGGATTGGGCCAACATCTATTGGGCCTGTTTTGTGATTGTTTGGACTGACAGAATATTGAATAGAGCCCAGCTGACATAATGTTCTAGAAATGATCTGTTGTACATATATTTTGTATTTATCCAATAGTTAGTTAGCAATACACAAATAGAATAGGGACACATGTACAGTTAGTTACTTCTTAGATTCTTTCTAGCTTGTATATATACATTAGCTGCTGTACAGATTATGATATGAAATACAAAAAGATATTTTCTCCATATATTTCTAATCTTTTACATGGTATCAGAGCGTCTTCTCTAAGAAGATCCTCATTTTTTTTTTCCTGGTCTTAACCTCCATTAACAATGGCAGACGACCAAGTTGATCCCAAAACTCCACAGGTTGTGGCTAAGCAATTTGATCTTGGCCTTTCTCAACAAGTGAATTCTTGTCATCCATATTTTTTGACTACTTCAGATAATCCAGGAATGAATCTCATTAACATTAACCTTGATGGTTCCAGCTATGAAAATTGGAGAAGAGGGTGTTGATTTCCCTTTCTGCTAAGCATAAGCTGGGGCTCATAAATGGTTCATGTCCCATTCCTTCAGCAGATTCACCCTTACTTGAACAATGGAAAAGAAGCAATGATATGGTGATCGCTTGGCTCTTAAACTCTCTCAGCAAGGACATAGCAGAAAGTGTGATTTATTCACACACTGTTATGGAACTCTGGAATGAACTTGAAGAAAGATATGGCCAAGTAGATGGAACAAAGCTTTTTCAGCTGCAAAGAGAGTTGAACAACATTAGTCAAGGGGCAAGTGATGTAGCTGGTTATTCACCAAGCTCAAGAGAATCTGGGATCAAATGAAGGTATTAAATACTTTTATGATTTGTAATTGTGAATGCAAATGTGGAGCTAAGGCACACAACATAAAAATGAATGAAGATCAGAAGCTTATTCAATTCCTCATGGGTTTAAATAAGGGTTATAGTGGAGTAAGAGGAAATATTTTGATGATGAAGCCTCTACCAACATCTGCTCAGGCCTACTCTATCATTCTACATCAAGAATCTCAAAGGGAGGTAAACTCTGCCTCAAATTCTATTAACGATTCTTCTGCCTTTATGATTTCTGGACACAACTGGACTGCTCAAAGGAACTTTGGAGACTACAAGGGATCTAATCCTATTAACAATGTTGAAGCCAAGAAGAGTGATCTATTATGCAAATATTGTAAGAAATCAGGTCACCTCAAGGAAAATTGTTATAAGCTTGTGGGTTATCCACAACACTTTAAGTTCACTAAACATATGGAAAGGACCTTATGGAAATCAGCAAGCTAATGTTGTCAATGTTGACCAAAATCTCGGGACAGGAATTGGAGGAAGCACTGTTTCTGCTCTTGTGAACAGTCAAGGTTTCACTAACAAGCAATGTGATCAACTGATTCAAATGTTCCAGTCTGTTCAGGGAGTATCTAATGCCTCATCTTCTGAGGGAACTGCTAGTGCTAACATGGCTGGTATAAATTTTGCTTGTCATGTTTTTACTTGTGTTTTCTCTAAAATACCTAACAACCCTTGGATTGTTGATTCTGGGGCAACCCAACACATGACCTATGATAAATCTCTTTTGCATAATATAAGAGTTCTTCCTATTCATGTCTTTGTTAATTTGCCCAATTCCCATAAAGTTAAGGTATATAGTGTTGGAAGTCTTAATCTATCTCCTGATTTTGAGCTACATAATGTTCTGCTTATTCCTTCTTTCACCCATAGTTTTCTATCAGTTGCACAACTATGTAAGCAGTTTCATTGTATATTTATTTTTGATGAATTTAGTTGTTTTTTTCAGGACCAGTCACTGAAGAAGGTCCAAGCCTTTGGTGATTACACAGCAGGCCTCTATGTGCTCAGAGATAACACTAATCACAAAGAGAATACAAGTCACCAGCTCTAAGTTCCAATTCCTTTGCTTTCCAGTCATCAATTTGAGTCTAGTTTCTCAGAGTCTATTTTAGAGTCTTCATGTCCTACTATCTAAGAGTCCAAGTCTGTTAGTCATAGGCCTTTGTGCCAGAATTCTATGAGTCTGGTTTGTCCTACAAAATCAAATAAAAATATCAATGAAAGTGTTTATATTTCAAATATTTTTGATCTTGAAAAATTATGGCATTATCATTTGGGATATTTGCCTTTTCATGCTATGAAGAACATTACATATATTCCCCTCAAGCCACATAAATAGAAATGATTTCCTTGTGACATATGCCATATGGCTAGACAGAGCAAATTTCCTTTTCCCACCAGCAAAATCACATCTAAAGGAATTTTCGAACTAATACATATAAACACATGGGGACCATATAACACACCTACATATAAAGGAGAAAAATATTTCCTCACCATTGTTGATGATTTCTCAAGAAGCACATGGACGTTTTTACTTTCCACTAAATCAAATGCATTCCCTGCCATACAATCCTTTTTGTTTTTTGTTGAAAGGCAATTTTCAACCAAAGTTAAAGTTATAAGGTCAGACAATGCCTATGAGCTAGGTTCAGGACAATCTTCTAAGGATTTTTTTTATTCCAAAGGCATAATCCATCAAACCTCTTGTGTGGAAAGTCCTCAATAAAATGGTGTGGTCGAGCGTAAGCATAGACACTTGTTGGAAACTTGTAGAGCTCTCCTGTTTCAGTCACATGTTCCTAAGAAATATTGGGGGGAGTGTTTACTTACTGCTACTCATTTGATTAACAAATACCCTTTTACTATGTTGAATAACAAGTCTCCTTATCAAGTGCTCTTTGATTCTACACCTGATTACAATTCTCTTAAAGCTTTTGGGTGTTTGTGTTTTAGTTATACTCTTGTTAGAAATAGGGATAAGCTAGACCCTAGAGCTGTCCCTGGAGTGTTTTTGGGATATCCTTTTGGAAAAAAAGGGTATAAAATACTTAATTTGCAGACTAGTAAGGTGTTTGTCTCCAGAAATGTCAGGTTTATAGAACACATTTTTTCGTTCTCTTATTCTGTTCCTATGAGTAAAATGTTTCCAGCAGTTTTCCCAGACTCTTCTGAGGCTATTTTTCCTTCTGGCATCATCACACAGTGTCCTAACTCTACTTCTACATTAACACCCATTCATTCCCATTCCCCTCATTCCTCCCATGTGTCTAACTCTTCTACAGGTACATAAGGTGTGTCATCTTTCCCCTCTACTTAAGTGTTATCCTCTGCATCAGAGCCACTGCTGCGCAGGTCTCAAAGGGACCACAATCCACCTAAGTATCTTTCTGATTATATTTGTGACACTATTTTTTCTGTTATTTCTCCTAACCCTCCTGTTTGTTATCTTCACCATTCCTCCTTTTCTGGTTTGACTCAATACAACCAAACACTCATTTCTTCTATTTGTCAAATCACCAAGCCTACCTCCTATATACAAGCATCACAACACCCTGGTTGGAAGGATGCAATGACCAAGGAATTTGAGGCATTAGAATCTAACAAGACATGGGATGTTGTGGAACTCCCTATAGGAAAGAAGCCACTCCCTTGTAAATGGGTCTACAAAGTGAAATTGAAGTCTGATGGTTGCTTGGAGAGATTAAAGGCACAATTGGTCATTCGAGGGGACACACAGAGAGAAGGGATTGACTACACGGAGACATTTTCTTCGGTTGTGAAAATGACTACACTCGGTGCATCCTAGCTATTGCAATAAAGAAAGGTTGGGATTTATACCATCTATGACTTGAATGAAGAGGTATACACGCGTTTCCCTCCCGGTATGTCTGCACCTTCATCTTCTCATGTCTGCAAGCTCCGCAAATCATTGTATGGCCTTAAACATGCCTCAAGACAGTGGTACTCTCGGCTATCCTCTGCCTTAGCCACCAGGGGTTTCATTTCTTCCCTAAATGACTATTCTCTTTTCTTCAAAATAGATGGCAATCTGGTAACTATTCTTGTCATCTATGTTGACGACATCCTGATGACTGGAAACAACAAACAAGAAATTAGTGAGCTGAAACAATTTCGTGACTTTGAATTTAAAATAAAGGATTTAGGAATGGCACATTACTTTCTTGGTATGGAACTAGTGCGTGAAAATGGTGGGTTGGTGGTTACACAGAGAAAATTTTCCATGGAGCTGCTTTCTGAATTCAATTGTACCGATTTGCGACTTGTTTCCACTCTATTGGATCCCAATTTCAAACTTTCCTCTCTTTGTGGAACACCTCTTCCAGACCCCCTAATCTACAGAAGACTTTTAGGACAGTTGAATTTTTTAACAAACACTCGCCCGGATCTTTGCTTCGCAGTCCAAACTCTGAGTCAATATATGCAATCACCCTGCACAAGTCACTTCCAAGCAGCTATGCACACTCTACGGTATTTGAATGGAGATCCTGGTCTTGGACTGTTCCTATCATCTACGCCGTCTTTTCAAATATTGGCTTATTGCGATTCCGATTGGGCTTTATGTTCTGATACACGGCGGTCAGTGAGTGGCTTCTTCTTGAGTCTTGGTGGCAGTCTGATTTCATGGAAGTCGAAAAAACAGCATGTTGTTGCTTTATCATTGACAAAATTCGAATACAGATCAATGCGGCGTCTTGTTGCAGAAATAACTTGGGTGGTTCGTCTTCTTCAAGATCTGACTGCCGCTCCAATTTTACCTGCTCCTCTCCACTGTGATAATCAAGCAGCGATCCATATTGCTAAAAATCCTGTCTTTCACGAACGAACAAAACATATAGAACTCGATTGCCATTTCGTTCGTGAGAAACTGCTTGATGGTTTGATTTCCCTTTCGTTTGTTCCATTATCTTCCCAATTGGCAGATTTGTTTACAAAAGCCCTCGCCGAACCTCTTCATCGTTCTCTGTTATCCAAGTTGGGAGTCTGAAAATTGGCCTCCAACTTGAGGAGGGGTATTGACGGAGAAAATATTAACGAAGATGACGGAGAAAATTTGGTCAAAAATGGTTCACAAACCATCGAACAAGCTATGACCTAGAAGCTTCTATTTGTTTAAGAATGTTTTTTTCTCTGTCTGAAAGATTGAGATATCAGACCCATTTGGGTATATTAGGAGTTGGATTGGGCCAACATCTATTGGGCATGTTTTGTGATTGTTTGGGCTGACATAATATTGAATAGAGCCCAACTGACATAATGTTCTAGAAATGATCTGTTGTACATATATTTTGTATTTATCCAATAGTTAGTTAGCAATACACAAATAGAATAGGGACACCTGTACAGTTAGTTACTTCTTAGATTCTTTCTAGCTTGTATATGTACATCAGCTGCTGTACAGATTATGATATGAAATACAAAAAGAAAATTTTTCCATATATTTCTAATCTTTTACATTAATTGTCTTACTTAAATATTCCCTCTGGTCCAAAATAAGTGATTTTTTAGCTTTTTTCTTGTGGTCCAAAATAAGTGATTTTTTCAGATTTCGAGAATGAATTAATTATTTTTTTCCTACATTGCCCTTGGAGTAAATAATGTTGGAATATGTGTTAGGAGTATTTATGTGGGATAGTAAAGGTTAATATGGTCAATTTCATTGCTAATTAATGTTAAAAAATAGATTTATTAATATGTATAAAAACAGATAAAAAATCACTTATTTTGGACCGGAGGGATTAATACTTAAGAATAGATTATCCATCTACCAGAATAAAAACTGTAGGTTTTACCAAATCCTTCTCAACCAAATGTTCAGTGAAAAGCTGTCACCCTCATTAAATCAACTGGAATGTAACTACGATTCACTGATGAAGCACCAATGGTAGATTTAGACAGAAATTAATACCGAAACAAACTTGAACTTGTCAAAACGAATATTGTATAAAAAGGTGATATATCATATATAAGAACTAAAAAAAAGTATCAACCTCATAGAGAGGTAATTATAATTTTGGTTAATTATACTATTTCAATTAAGATATGAAGATTAAGTCAACAGAACAAAGAGGTATAAATACACATTATTTAGGTGTATAGTTGTTTACCCTAAAAAAACTGGATAACAATTAAATTTGTAAGTGGTATTAAAGATACGTGGATTAATTCGATACAAGCGGTAACTTGTGTTAAATTAAACAAATAATGATATAGTAAATTCAAACCACGTGAGGAGAATAATCCCAGCATTGATGAAATTTCACCCTCGATCCGGATTAACAATGGCTAGCACTAGTGAACGAGAATAAGAGCTATGAATAACAGTAAAAATAATAATGTATTGCTTTGGGATACGTGTTACAATGCCCTTCAATGAATAATCTGAACCCCTTATATAGTAGGGAAATCCTACTCTAGGTACAATTCCATAAAAGATATAAATATCACGTTTAACTAATCACTGAATTCCCGTCGGTACGTGCCGAGATCTGCGACGTGATACCCGGTTGGTGACGGATATTACGACCTTCCTTTAATCGTGTTCGATTGACTTATAATGCTCACTGAATCCTTTAGGGATTTGGACCGATCCCGCATCCATGCCTGGATACACTCGAGGGCGGACGTCGTGCCCCCGATGCCTGACTCGACAAATCCTTTATCTCGGTTCCGGTTCCTTTTCATCGCATTCCTTGCCCGATCTATTTTATCGGGAACCGGGCCGGCTTATGGGTTCGGTTTCACCCGTATACACATAGTCCCCTCGTTTCTCGGGGAGCAAGTTTTACGGAAATGACGAAGAACGACATAAGTTTTTCGATCTGTTCTTCAACATATTACGACACAAAATGACAAAGAAATAGAAAAGTCATGTCGGTCGCGTCATAATGACCCCTAGCGCATATCAGCCGTCAACAAGCCGTGCTTGAATGTGAAACGGCGCCAAGCCTCTCCAAATACCCCTTCCTTGGTTTATTTTTTAGTTTCGACCAAGATTCTACCTTCGATCCTTTAAGATATTACAATCTTCTTTTATCCCTCAATATTCATACATTTGTTCTCAAAGTACAACCTTTCTTTAACCCCATGTTCAAGCCAGTGTGCTTGTTTTTATCAGCAAGTTCTCATCCCTCATCTCCTTATTCTCCTTTATAGTTTAAAACTCTTTTAACCAGATAAAAGAAATGGCAAAAACCTCAATAATCGTTCCCCAGAAAGACGATTCTTCTTCATCGCGGTCAGGCGCAGAGGTGGAGGAGACCACCCCTAATGTGGTCGTCCTCGAGAAGTTTTTTCCGATCTCGGCCACTTATGAACCGACATTTGATCCCCCTCCCTCCTGAAAATGTTCGACCCCGATGATGTTCGATCAATGACGACTTCAAGGTTGAAAATTCCTCTTCGGTTCAAGGCCGATGCGAGGCGGTGTCACGGTAGATCCTCTCTATTACCGAGGTCGTTCTTCCCGAAGTTCGAAAGGACTACGGCTGGGCGTACAAGGACGTAGTGATTCCCGGGCCCGATGACGATATCATCACACATGTTGAGGGATATTTCAGTGTTTACAGTTATCACATTACATTGGGATCCGGTGGACACGGTCATCTTGGACTTCTGCAGGAGGTACAATGTATACCTCACCCAAATTCACCCATCACTGTGGAGGATCATGGTCCTCCTCCAATTTTTCGTGAACAAATTCGATCCGTGCACGTTCACCATCGATCATCTGCTCTGCTTATACAGTCCCCGAATCTTCCAGGGGATGGGGGGTGGGCATTGATAAAGCTTGTACGTCGGGCCAACAAAGCCCCAATTTCAAGTATCGGCGAGGACCTAGATCAGGGTTGGCAAGGACGCTTTGTCTGAGTGAGGACCGACGACCTGATACCTATCGAGTGGAGGTCGTCCTCTGAGAAGTGGAATGTATTACATAAGTGTAACTTCTTTAAACGTTGATTTCATGTTTTATCTTCCCTTTTCTCATTGGCATTTGTTGTGGTGCGGCCCTCGCTCGAGTTTCAGACGTCATTCCTCGGCTCAAGGAGTGGATATGAGGCATTTGTTCGCAGATTCCTTATGTCGAGCGCTCGTGGCGCGAGCTCTCGAAGGGTCGTTGGGAGGTCCGTTCTCACGGTAAGATTCCTTTCTTCGAGTAAGTACCACTAAACTTTCATTTTCAACACCATGCCCTTATTTCTTCTCTTATTTTTTTGCAGGCTTGCATAAGACCATAGAGGTTAGGCTTTCGGAAGGAGACGAGGAACTGCCCACTGATCCTTCTGCTTCTGGGCAACCCGAAATCACCGCAGTAGAGAAGAAAAGAAATAGGGCCCCCAGTTCCCCGAGCTCGGAGAAGAAGAAACCGATGAGAAGATTGGCTTGTAAGCCAAGGAAAGTTCCAAATCCCGAGTCCCTAGTTTAGATTCACTCCTTCGGCTGAGGGACGAGCCCGAGGAGGGTGACTATTTTGTGGCTCGCGAGCCGTCTGTCCCCGAGGATTGGGTGGCAGCCGAGGGGGAAACATCAGAAGATAATCCCGCTCAAGTTCGTGAGGATGATGCCGAAGTGAGGGTCGAGCACACTCGAGACTCTGGATCTGCCCCACCCGATGTTATAGATATTTCAAGATTGCCTTCATTCACAGAATCAATGTTCGACGAAGCACGAATGATGATTGACGAATGACGAATGATGAATGAGCGATGTAATGAGGGAGTCCATGGAGCGGATGATCCCCTTCGATGCTTCTTTGATGGTCATCCACCCTGGAGGACTTCACCGGAGTGGGTGATTTAGAGGTGCCAAGGAAAATTTCATCCTCGGAAGTCAGCGGGCCGAACTTGAGCCCGAGGTTGATCAACCAGTTTCCTGCTCTGAGCACGAATCCTGGCCAAAAGCGATTAATCGTTATCACCTTCCCAGAGGAAGCCCGATTTTTTTCCGCCCCCGTGGGGGTAGCTAGCGACTTTCGGTGCCTGGTAACTAATAAAGACCAGGAAAAAATGAATTAGGTCGATGCGCCATGCGTGCTCAACAATGCACAACAGGCGCTGAATCGGGTAAGGTGTTACACAACTTTTTTATTTTTCAACTTTAGTTGTTGATGATTCTAATATCTCTTCTTATATTTGCAGGCCCCGGTGCTCCATCATGAAACCTTCATCCGGTACTGGGATGAGCTGATCCAACTTGAGGCCTAAGTCAAATAGCTTGCTAAGAAAAGAGACATGTATAAGCTTCTCAACGAGCAACGTAAAGGAGAAGTCTAGAGCCTTCAAGCCGAGTTGGACGCGGCTTAGAAAGAACACTTCGACCTAGTGGAACAAATGAAAATCGTTGAAGTTAGTGATGACGAGCTAGACATGGTGACTAACGATCAGAATCCGCGGGTCTCGTAGAAGGTTGATCGAGTCGCCAACTCCTAGTTGAAATGGACGAGGTCAAGGCCATTGCCAAAGAGTGGAAAGGAAAAATGGACCGATTAAATTAAGAAAATGAGACTGCCTAAGAGCACCTGGCCTCGGCGGAGCCCCAACTTCGAGTGGTAAGGGAGAAAGCTAAGGCAGGTTAAAAAAAATTGAAGACCTCTAGTCTCAACTGGGCTCGGCCATTTTCGCCCAGGATACCACTGCCAAGGATCTTGAAGCAGCCAAGTCAGTGGAGGAAATAACCAAGGCCGATGCTAAAGAGATGGTGGCCCAATACAAAGCTCATTCTGAGGTAGCCACGACCGCATGAAAGCCATTGTCGAATATGTGAAGTGGCAGTCCCGAAGGGAGGATCTCGAGGAAGTTCATGCCTGGGGATTCAATTTATCGGACGAGATAGAAAATTCTAATAGGCTCAAGGTCGAGACCAAGAAGTTGGCATACCCCGAGGATGAGGAAGACTCCGAGGATTCAGGCAGATCTGAGGAAGGAGAAGACCCCGATGGCCCCCATAATGAGGCGGGCTTCAGCGAAGCGGGCTCTGGCAAAGATCAGGCTTCTTAGGTTCCTTGTAGAGTTTTCTTCATTTTTTTAATTTTTAATTTTTTGTTGAGGCCGTTTGGACATTGAAAAGATTTTATATATATACATGGCTCTTTTTTCCCTTCGAAAATTTTCAAGTTTGTTCCTTTTTGCTTTTTCTTTACGATGGCGAAGATCTCGAACGCCTTAGCACGCAATAATAAGGGCTTGTTCGGAGGTTCGAACATGTCTCATTTTTATGTAATTCTAGTTAAGACTCGCGGGGGCTTGGCATGACCAGAAGCTTTTCCAATAGTGATTTCTTAGAATTTTTTAGGTTATAATTTTGCCGAGGGTAGCCTTTGAACCAGTTTAGAATTTATGAAGGACTTATGTTTTGGTTACGAATCTCAGACGTCTCCGAGCCGTTCTACGACGGCCGTAGCCTTTTAAGTTCGGGTGTTTCCCAATAGGCTTATTACCCCGGGCTTTGATACCCGAGCTGTGCCCAGGACGACGGTCCCTAAATGGGGATAGCCGTAGCCTTTAATGTTATGGCACTATCTAATAGGTTTTGTGTCCTCGGGCTTTGATAGACCGAGCTGTCCGATCTTGGATTGGACGACAGTCCCTGAGTGAGGGTGGTCTCTTAGATCCAGATAGGGGTGGCCCTTGGGCTCGATGTCTTTAAGGAACAGAAATGTTGTAGTTTTTAAGGGAAAAATTATTTATCTCCAAGGTTCAAACTTTCTCTTTCATTTCTGTGTGCAACATACAAGGTTGAAAATGTGTACAAGCTTCGTGTTATGTCTTGAGTGTTCTATGTGGGCACGGTTCATTTGAGCATTTGGCCCTTACAATAAATCCTATCCACCGAGCCCAGACTGTTCTAGCACAAAGTTTCTTTCCTTTATAAAATCATTATCCAAGGGTCATGGCCCCTAGTATTTGAGACTGGTCATAGAGAAGGTTGGGATACTGCCGATATGATCCTTGACTCCGGTCCATAGCCAGTCTTCAATTCTAAGTTAGCACGATCCATTGTTGCCTCGTTTAAAACCTTGTCGGAAAACCCATTTGGGACAAAGCCGATTCAAAGGAAAAAGAGTGCAACGCGTGCTTTCAAGCCTAAAAGTTGCATCATTACTTGACCATTACCTGCAAGTGTTAGTCCAATCCTTAACGTATGTAAAGAAAATAAATGAATGGGGTCGTACCTTAGCAGTAGTATCGTTTCAAGTGGGTTACGCTCCAGTTTTTCGGTAGTCTCTCACCGTTTCATTGCATCGAGTTTTTATGATCCTTTCGGTGATCTCGATAATTCGATATGGACCTTCCTAATTCGGTCCCAGCTTCCCTTTGTGTAGGTTCCGGGTATTCAATGTCACATTCCTCAACACCAAGTCCCCGACATTGAAATTTTGAAGGTTGACTCTTTGATTGTAATACCTCTCGATCCGTTGTTTCTAGGAGGCCAACCGAACGATGGCGGCCTCGCGTCTCTCGTCTAACAGTTCTAGGCTTGTACTCATTGCCTAATCGTTTGACTCTTCGGTCACGTATCAGAACGTGAAACTAGGTTCTCCTTATTTGACCAGTATTAGAGCTTTGGCACCGTTGACCAACGAGAACGAGGTGGCCCCAGTGTTGGATTTGAGGTCGTATGATATGCCCATAGGACTTCGGGCAAAATTTCCTTCCATTTACCTTTGGCGTCGGTCAACCTATTTTTGAGGTTTTGGAGTATGGTTTTGTTCGTGAACTCCGCTTGCCCATTCTCACTAGGGTGATAGGGTGTTGATAGGATCCTTTTGATCTTATGGTCCTCAAAAATCTTTCTCACTTTGCTGCCGATGAACTGCTTCCCATTGTCGCACACAATCTGAGCTGGCATTCCGAACCGGCATATTATGTGGTCCCAAATAAAATTAATAACTTCCTTCTCCCCGACTTTCTCAAATTATTGGGGTTCCACTATTTAGAAAAATAGTCGATCATAAAAAATATAAATTGAGCCTTACCGAGTGCCCATCGCATAGGGCTGACGATGTCCATTCTCCATTTCATGAATGGCCAGGGCGACAAGGCCGAATGCAGGAGCTCCCCAGGCTGATGAATCATCGGATCATGCCTCTGACATTTGTCGCATTTTCGCATGAACTCCTTCGCGTCTTTTTCCATGTCGATCCAGTAGTAGCGGGATCTAATTACCTTCTAAACCAATGATTGGATGACCGAATGATTTCCGCAGGTGCCTTCGTGGACTTCCCTCAAAATGTACTATGTATCTCCCGATTCTAGATATATGGCGAGTGGTCCATCGAATGTTCTCCTAAATAGGGTACCATCTTCGGACAAGGTGAACCGGGCCGCCTTTGTATGCAAAGCTCTCGATTCTTTAAGATCCGAGGGCAATTTTTGGTCTTCAAGTAATCTATATATTTGTTTCTCCAGTCCTAGATTAAGCTTGTCAAATTTATCTCAACGCGGCCTTCTTCCAATACTGATTTCATGAGTTGTACAACCGTTCCTGAAATGAATTCATCGTCGCCAACCGATGATCCAAAGTTAGCAAGAGCATCGGCCTCGCTGTTTTGATCCCGAAGTACATATTGCAAACTCCATTCCTTGAACCGATCTAAAGTCACATGTAGCTTATCCAGGTACCTTCGCATCCGTTCTTCCTTGACTTTGAACGTTCCATTGACCTGGCTCACCAAGATCAGGGAATCGCACTTAGCTTAGATCACCTCGGCCCTAGGCTTTTAACCAGTTCAAGACCAGCAATCATGGCCTCATACTCGGCCTCGTTGTTACTCAATTTTATAGTTCTAATAGATTGTCTAACTAAATTACTCGTCGGTGGCTTCAACACGATGCCAAGCCCGGACCCCTTTGCGTTCTAGGAACCGTTCGTAAAGAAGGTCTAATCTAGAGGACGTCCCCGAGTTCAATAAAAACTTCTTCTCGGCCTCAGGAATGAGGGCTGGCGTGAAGTCGGCCACAAAGTCCGCCAAAATTTGAGATTTGATGCCAGTTCGGGGTCGATATTCGATATTGCATCCGCTGATTTCCACGGCCTATTCGGCCAATCGTCTCGAGAGTTTGGGCTTATGCATTATGTTCCTTAACGTGTAAGTAGTCATGACACATATGTGATGACATTGAAAATATGGTTTTAACTTCCTAGAGGCGCTTAGCAAAGCGAGCGCCAATTCTTCCAAGTGAGGATACCTACTTTCGGCCTTGCCTAGAGTCCTACTAACATAGTAGATAGGAAATTGTGTACCTTTATCTTCCCGTACTAGGACTCCACTTACCACTATCTCGGATACCGCCAGGTATAGGTACAATTGTTAATCTGCCTTCGATGTATGGAGCAAACACGGGCTCAAAATTTACTGCTTGAGTTCTTCCAAGGCTTGTTGACACTCCGGGGTCCACGAGAAATTATTCTTCTTCTTCAATAACGAGAAGAACCGATGGATCTTGTCGGAGGACCTTGAAATGAATGGCACAACTCGGCTATGCGCCTGGTTAACCTATGAACGACCTTTACATTGTCCACCGCGGTAATGTCCTTTGTGGCCTTGATTTTATCTAGGTTGATCTCGATTCCTTGTTAGACACAATGAACCCGAGAAATTTACCGGACCCGACTCCGAACGCACATTTCTCTAGGTTTAGCTTCATATTGTATTTATTCAATATGTTTAAGGTTTCTTGCAAATGTTTCAAATGGTCCTCTGCTCGCAATGACTTAACTGATATGTCGTCAGTGTAAACCTCCATTGATGTTTCTATTTTTTCTTCGAACATTAGATTTACTAGGTGTTGGTAAGTGACACCGCCGTTTTTTAGTCCGAACGACATTACGTTATAACAGTAGGTGTCATACTTAGTGATGAAGGACGTTTTTTCCTGGTTGCCCGAGTCCATACGAATTTGGTTGTACCCGGAATAGGCATCAAGAAAGCTAAGGATCTCGTGGTCGACCTTCGCATCGATCATGCGATTGATATTTGGCACATGGAAAGAGTCCTTGGGCCATGCCCTATTCAAGTCTTTGTAGCCTACACACACTCTTAATTTATTACCTTTTTATTGACTACCAATACGTTTGCTAACCAATCCGGGTATTTAACCTACCGGATAGACCCTATTTTAAGTAGTTTAGATACCTCGTATTTTGATGAATGCGTGCTTGACTTCAGACTGAGGCCTCCTTTTCTGTTTGACCGGGTGGAACTTCGGATCCAGGCTCAAATTATGGGTAGTTATCTCTGGAGGGATCCCTATCATGTCGAGGTGGGACCAAGCGAAACAATCTATGTTAGCCATAAGGAATTTAATAAGTTTTTTCCTAAGCTCGGGAAATAACCCCATATGCAGGTATACTTTACGATCGGGCAGGTGCTCGATCAATATGTCTTGTTCCAGTTCTTCGACCACTGATTTGGTGGCCTCGGATCGTCGGGGACTGTGAAGGATTTGGGAACTCCGTAGTAGTCGTCCTCATTTGTCCCCTTCTTATATTGTTTGGTAGGGGTCGGTGATTGTTCTTTGGTTCCTCTCTTGGCGATCGAACTCAGATTTTTTGGTGTAGAAAGTGCGGATATCGGGACCACCTCATCGACCGCGAACATCTCCTTTGCGCTCGGTTGTTCTTCGTAAATTATTTTAATCCCTCCTGGCGTTGGGAATTTCAACACCTGGTGTAGTGTCGAGAGTATTGACCTCATGTTGTGTATTTACGACCTCCTGAATAGAGCGTCATATCTCATATCTCCTTCGATCACGTAAAATTTTGCTTCTTGAATGGTTCCGGTGAAGTTCACCGGTAGTGTTATCTCCCCTTTAGTGGTCTCACACGCCATATTAAATTCGTTTAGAACTCGGACTGTAGGCACAACTTGGTCTTTCAAACCCAACTACTCTACTACTCTCGATCTGATGATATTAGCCGAGCTACCTAGATCAATTAACACACACTTAACTCAAGATTTATTTATGAGTACAGATATTACCAGTGCATTGTTTATGGCTGCACGATGCCTTCAATGTCCTCTTCGTTGAAAGACAAGGTTCCTTCTGGCACATAATCTCGAGCCCATTTTTCTCTAGTGATGGGCACTTTGGTGTGCTTTAACATCGGCCCCTGGGGGACGTCGACCCTACTGATGATCATGTTAATGATGTGCTGAGGTTCCTTCTGCTCGTTCTACTTATTAGAGTCCCTATTCCTGTAATGGTTTTTGGCTCGATCGCTCAGGAATTGTCGGAGATGTCCGTTGTTGAATAACTTATCTACTTCCTCTCTCAAGTGTCGGAAATCTTCCGTTATGTGTAGGGGTGTGCATTCGATTTATCGATTCGATTTTGACCCTTGTCGATAATTGCTTATCGATTATCGATTTGTACATATGCTTATCGTTATCGTTTCAATAAGGTTTCGATTTTTTCGATTTCGATTTATCGATTTTTGGGGCTTATCGATTCGGTTATCGATTACACCAATAAGAAAATTTGCGGGATTCCACGAAACGTATATCGCTATAAACACGCCTAACTAATATGGATAAAAGAAGCTAAAATAAGACGAACACCGTTTATAAAATAAAAATTGTGTCAACAAGCACACGCAAGGAAACTAAAGTAAAGGATCAAATGTATGCCACCAAAACTCCAACGGTATAAAAAAAAATACATCATCAAGGCTAATTCTGTTTTTCATTAATTTGAATTTCATTCTCTTGAGTTTTAAATATGATCATTCGTTAAATGTGATATCCCTTGCTGAAACTACTAACCTTTAAACATGGAAGAAATTAAGAAAAATATTAAGAACTTTGTAATACATCACATTCTTTTACAAGTATATTATTTAAAATGGAGAACTTACATAGCAGCTAACTAACTCTAGCAAACATCGTTGGTGGAAGCTTCTTTGCCAAGATTAGTAAAATCTAATAAGAATATATATATAAAAAAAATATTTAAAAGAATAAAAATAATAAATAAATAAAAAATAAAAAATAAAAATAAAACTAAAAAATAAAAAATAAAATAAGAATGTATATTAACAAGTCAGGCAATTAATATATTATTTAACTATTTTAAGCAATACAATAAAATTATGTTAGGGACTTAGGGTAAAGGAAATGGTATTATAAAATAAGGGTATATTTATCTTTTTAGTATATCTTATCGGTTTATCGATAAATCGATAAACCGATAAGCGAAAAGGATAAAATCGAAATCGAAATCGATAAATCGATAAGGAAAATTTTGAAATCGAAATCGAAATCGATAAATCGATAAACCGATATCGATAAACCGATAACAAATAATCGATTCGATTTATCGATAAACCGATTCGAATGCACACCCCTAGTTATGTGGACGTGACTGATGTGATATTTACACATTAGGTTGGGGTCCCTTTGAGAGGGATCGGACTGTAGAGGTCAAGGCCACTTGGTGTCTTTGACGCGTCTAATTGCAGATACGATGGGAACATCAACGACATTGAAGTTGTATTCCAATAATTTTGGCTCTTCCTTAGGCCCGATAGGCCTGTCGAAACTGCTTTTGCTCATGAGTCCCTAATTATGTTGACCTCGATCGCTTCTCCTTTCACTTCTCACGGGGTTTCTTCTGGACCCATTACCTCTTCGATCTCCGTTGTATGGTTGATGCCGGTCCCTATTTGATTGTGGTTCACGATCAATGTCTCTTTTTTATATGTTAATAGCTCTGATGGGATAAACGGATTCGGAAAGGGCCCAAAGTTGGTCATCTTTTACCCTAATTTTTGATTGATACCGATTATGTACGTCGGCCCAAGTTACAGTCGGATATTCTATCAGATTTTGCTTCAATTGATGTGAAGCCAACGAGCTTCGAGTATTGAGTCCCTGGGTGAAGGCCTTAATGACCCAATCGTCCGCGACCAGAGGCAAGTCCATTCGTTCCATTTGAAACCGGGACACGAATTCCCTAAGCATCTCATTATCTCTCTGTTTTACTTTGAAAAGGTCCGACTTCCTGGTCTCGACCTTGATGGCCCCCCGGTGTGTGCTTTCACGAAGGATTCTGCAAGAATAACAAATGAGTCAATATAATTAGGGGGTAAGTTGTGATACCATATCATATATCCCTTTAACAAAGTTTCTAGAAGTTTTTCAGCAGAAGATACTCGATCTCATCATCCTCCAATTTGTTCCCTTTGATGGCGCATGTGTAGGAGGTCACTTGCTCATTTGGGTCAGTTGTTCCGTTGTACTTCGCAATTTCGGGCATATGGAACTTCTTTGGGATTGGCTTCAAAGCTGCTGACGTTCGGTCAAAAATGCATATATTTTTCCATTGTTGCCTCATGTTCTAGTACTTTTAATCGTCTTTTGAGTGTTAATTATATTACTTTGTACTTAATATTATATTTTAACTGTGTTGGAATAAAGAGGTGTGAAGATGAAGAGATTTGGAGTAAAATTAAATAAAACGCGGAAGAAAAAAGAGAAGGAAAATAAACTAATAAAAACAAAAGGGGACACCCTTTGGTTTTTTGTCCCCCCAATTTGGAGACAAAACAAGGGAGAATACAATTCAAACCAAAGGAGTGAAACAAGGCAAAAAAAGAATCGTAACTGTTTTTAGCGCCAGGGCCAGCGCTAGGCGCTGCCCTGGACGCTGGAGGCGGGAACTTTTTCTAGTTCGTTCGGGATAAGGTTATTTCGGCCCAAGACCCCACCACCTCCTCCAAACTCATATAAAAGGAGTTATAAACCTAATTTGGAGGGGATCTAACATACTTTGAAGGAGAATTCACATGGAGGAACACACACCACGCTTGGATGAGGCTTCTAAGTAGTTTTTGTTCTCGTATCTTTATTTAATCTCATAGTTGATTAGTTCTAGAGTTTTGGGTGCTACATGAACGTTATACTTTGAAGCTTGAATTGTTCTTATTATTTTATCGTATTGATTTATTTATTCAATCTTGCGCGTAGTTATTTTATTGCTTGATCACCAATTAAATACTATCTACGAATCTAAGATTGAACTCGGCAGAGGGAATTGTAGATTGCATATAAGATTGGGTAGAGGAAGATCTTAACTCTGAGGGGGGCGGATTTGCGGTTAGGATAGGAATATACTTAATCGCCTTTCGTGGTTACTATACATGAATTATTAATGTGTTCTTGTTAATTCTCATTCCATAGGAATATAGGCGTTAGATTAGCTTGAATATGCGAGTAGTACTTCGGGAGAAGGCTACGAGCAATATTTATCCTGTCAACCAATAAACCAGATAAATTGATTAGACGATTTACGTGGAAAACTCAACGGGATTGTTAGACAACCCATAGCTTTAGAATATTCACTCACAATGAATTTGCCTTTAAGCTTGTCATTGTTTTCTTTAATCTCTTAATTTGTTATTCTAGATTAGTTATAGTTAAATATTCATACGTTAGGAATCGCTTGAATAGATTAATTGTTTTGTTTAATTTAGTTGATAGTTAATCACAAATCCCTATGGGTACGATATCTGGACTTTACAATCCTAAGTTACTTGTACGACCACATATACTTGCATGTGCGTTTGGGAGCAACAGTTGCGCTTGGAGGGAAAATTTCTGCACAAACTTATTGAAATCTAAACCCTTCAATATCGGTGGCGCCCATGGGATTTGGTCGACCCTGGAATTGTAAGTTTCCACCTTTTTGTAATTAGCTTCAATTTTCTTTTCTCCTGATTCTAACCGTTTTGTCAGTTCCTCGAGCATTTTTATGATTTCTAGGTTAGCCTCGGGTTCAACTTCACTCAGCCTCTCCGTGATTGGTTCGTTTTCGCGAGTTGTTTTCCGGGACGTCTCGGGCTCAACTCTGCTAGGGGCGTGACTTTGGTTCTGTAGCTGGGTTATCGTTGCTTGTTAGGTCTGTCGCATTTCAAAGATCACTCAAAAGTTGTTCCCATCTCCTTCACCGTCGTGTGTATTTTGGGCAGCCTATCGGACTCCCCCACGGACGTTGTTCTCAGGGTCGGTAGGCAGATTCACATTGATGGCCACATGGGAGTTAGTGTCGATCGGGTACGCGACTGGAACTCTGATGGGATCGACAGGTGGCACCTCGTTACTGGGTACCACATTGTTGTTCTCGCCGTGTTGACCAGACTCAACATCCACATTTAGAGGTGCAGATTGGGAGTTCGATATTTTGAACTTTGACTTGAAATCAAAGACACTTAGAACAAGTGTAAAATATGGTGCATTATGGAAATTTGTATCAAATTGTCACTATTATCCTTATCCCCACGGTGGGCGCCAAACAGTTTACCCTAAAAAATGGATAACAATTAAATTAGTAATTGGTTTTAAGGATGCGTGAATTAATTCGATACAAGCGGTAAATTTTGTTAAATTAAACAAATAAAGATATAGTAAATATAAACCACGTGAGGAGGATAATAACAGCCTTGGTAATATTTCCACCCTCGATCCGGATTCACAATGGCTAGCACTAGCGAATGAGAATAAGAGCTATGAATAACAGTGAAAATAATAATGTATTGCTTTGGGATGCGTGTTACAATGTCCTTCAATTAATAATCAGACCCTCTAGGAGAATCCTACTCTAGATACAATTCCATAAAAGGTAAAACTCTCCCGTTTAACTAATCATTGAATTCCCATCGGTATGTGCCGAGATCTGCGTCGTGATACCCGGTTGGTCACGGATGTTACGGCCTTCCGTTAATCGTGTTCGATTGCCTTATAATGCTCATTGAAGTCTTTAGGGATTTGGACCGATGACCTCGATACACTCGAGGGCGGGCATCGTGCCCCCGATACATGACTCGACGAATCATTAATCTCGGTTCCGGTTCTTGTTCCTTGTCATCGTGTTCCTTGCCTGAATTATTTTATCGCCGGACCAAATTATGGGTCCGGTTTCATCCGTATACAATAGTTTCACTCACGGCGGAGATTCCATGTTCACTACTCTACCCTTCATAAAATAATTGATAAAAAAAGTAGCTAGGTCGCGGGCCAACGTTGTAATTGCACTCAAAGAATTGGAAAATACTTGTGGATTGATCATGATGGTAGGGTTGCCTTGCCTAGAACAGGAAGAAGTCAAAGGGGACTAATTAGGTGGGGATGTGGGTAGATAGTGGATTTTGCATGGGTGGGTTGGGCGAGTGGGGGAGCTTTGATTTCACATACGGTAATATTCCCCCAATAGAAAGCGAGATCAACAAAGGATCCTAAATGTCTAGAGTTGTAGTGAGATGAATAAATTACCTTACTTTTAATTAAAAGTTTCGGATATGAATTCTGATAATAAAATAAGTTTCGTTTCCCCCTCAGTAGAACATATATAACGCGAATCCGTATTAATCAAAATCCAATGAGATACCGGACCGAGACTAACCCTTCATATTTGCATACTATATTCAAGGCTATACTATTGAAAATTGAAGACGGATAATAATACATATATGAAACTATTATAGCTAATTGATCCAACCAACTTATTAAACCATGTTTAAAATAATCAAACTTTATACCTGGAAAGTTTCTTAAATAAACTTTATTCATCATACAACTAACTGTCACTCTAATTGCCCCTATTATATTCATTTTGTGGCAACCACTTTCCATGTTTTGCAGTTTGTCCCCCTTTTCCAAGATCCCTTTTCAAACTAAATTTGTTCATAAAGCCAAAAAGAGAAAATTAGTAAACATAATTTAGTGACTCTTCATCTTTTTGTCTTTCCCTATTTGGAGATTTATACCTTATCATTATCTAATGGTTAAATCCTCTTTTGGAAAGGCTCTAGATTTAACAGTGCCTTTTTATTGGTGCTTACTAATCATAATTTGACGACGTGATCATGATTTTTCTAATGTTTCCAACTACATTATATATGACTTTTGGCATCCTAAAAGATTAAGATAACAACTAGTCTTCTTCGAAACATTTTTCCCTTTAGGAAAGTTTGTAGGGGCAAAGTTGAAACCAAGAATCCAATAATAAAAGTATATTGTCGATATAATTGCATTTATCAATTGAAAACACAAATCCAATTAAGTGATTCCTGTCCCACTTTGTGGAAACTTTGGTTTACAACTCGTCATCAATTTTACTTTTTTAATGTCTCCTAGTAATATGAAACTGAGATGAGTTTATATAAAGCAACATAAATAGTGAAGATTTATATAGCTAATCTAAACTTGTACGAAATTAAGCTGTAATATTGTTGTTGTATTGTACTAAAGTGAGTTGATTATTACCATAAAAACGTAATGGTTTTACTAATACATGGAAGTGCATACCATGGTTCTTTATCGGAAAAAAACTATATTAAGAATTATATGTGCAACGCAATTTAGTTTCCATCCTCTAAAAAATGCATGAGTGGTAGCTTAGCCATGGTGATCAATTAAAATGTGACACCTACGACGGAGGGCGAGCCGATGAGTCGGGGTCAAAGAGCAAGACTCACAAGCTTCTAAATTAGCATACTTTTAAAGAATGAGTGCACATCACATCTTTGCAAATAGAGATAAAAGTAAAATTATAAGGCATAACACAAGTTTACATGATACACATATTATTTGGTTCATAAGCTTAACCTAAAGGACAAACTCATAAGACGTGTTAGGCCAAAGCGAACAATACGTGTCATGAGCCTATTCTTACGCACAAGGCAAATTGACATATTCACTTTTTGTACATTGAATCATATATCAAATCTTACTGCCAAATTTGCATCTGAATTTTGTATAATGATAAGAAGAAAGAATAAGGACAACTAGCTTTCTTCTCTACGTGGTATAATTTGCCACAAATTGGCATACACTGAATAAATTTGTGGGCATCTTTGGATAAGAAAGGAACAAATCCACATGCTAATGTGCTTCCTACCAATTTTAGGTATTTGGTATGTGTTGCACGTAATACACAAAATATGGTCCTTTTGACTCCCCAAAATTTTTAATTATTCAGATGTTACCCCAAATTTAATCATATACTACTATTTTCAACAAACTCCATCGGGCCCTTTGATATGTTTATGTACAAGGGATACACAAAGGACAAAACCATCTTGCTGTTTTCAACATCTGTTTGCATGTTTAAGTAAAGACTGTAAAATGAGTACTTATAATAAAGAAATGCAGACAAATAAATAAATAAAAGACATAAATGAGAAAGATAAGAGTTTTTTCACGATCTCTCCAACACAATTATACCCTCTCCTACTGAATTATCTAAACTTCAATATTGTGTTGTTCAGTTTTCGCAAGAGTTATTCGAATCATATATGCTTGACAAAGCCATCGAAGCTTTAAGATCTTTTAAACAAAACATTTACCATTTATACGGTAAATAAATTTGTATAGGGAAGAAATCAGGGTTACCCGATTTCACTATTTGATCGAGACTGGGATGTTGCATTGAGCAGTTGAGGCGACGAGCCCGAAATCGAAGCCTCTTTCTAGATCGAGGTTGATATCAATTGAGGTCAGAAGAGACAAACTTCGAGCAATATTGAGATAACTTTATAACGGAAAGGCGAGATATCCGCGATTGGTCGAGGATCGTGGCGTGAATCTAAGAACGAATAAAATCTATAGCGGTTAATCAATTGTTTATGCGATTTCCTACTGTAATTAGAACTATACCTTAACTAGGATTCCTCTACTATATAAAGTGGAAACTCATTCATTTGTAATCGTCATAACTCACTGAGAAAAATATATACAATCGTTTCTTTCTTGCTATTTACTTTACTTACTTTTCATCTGGGTAGTTCATCATTTACTGTTCTTACAATATCACCTCGAGGTTATTTCAATTCGAGGTCGAGGCTTTGCTTACACACTGGTTCGATTTATTTTACAATCTAATTTAGTCATTTATATTCTCGTTTATCAATTGGTATTGGACGATATCACATATCGTTAAAACCACAATATAAGTTTAACTGTTATCCGAAATTTACGGTAAACAGTTTGGCGCCCACCGTGGGGCTAAGGATAATAGTGATTATTCAATACTGATTTCGATAACACACACTATTTTACGATTGTTCTTGTCAAGTATTTTTTCTTTTAGGTTAAAACATGTCAAACTCACAAAACGCACCTACACATGATGACAATGGCCTTAGATTTCATG
This sequence comes from Nicotiana undulata, assembly GCA_005239495.1. Classification (NCBI taxonomy): domain Eukaryota; kingdom Viridiplantae; phylum Streptophyta; class Magnoliopsida; order Solanales; family Solanaceae; genus Nicotiana; species Nicotiana undulata. The sequence goes on from ML271373.1 coordinate 70,192, forward strand.
GGGAGAACGACAATGTAATTTCTCCGGGGGTCGAGCTGCCACAAGCTGATCTCGGGGAAGCACGTTGCCAACCCAGTCAACATCAGTTTGCACACTGCTTTGAATGCGAACGTGGGGCGCAGACCCTGAAGGGAGTGTATGCATAAAAGGCAGATCTGGTGGCCAAGGTGCACAGGGCGGAGGAGATGGAAGATTCAGTCTCAAGGTAATATTCGAAATGCTACAGGCTCAGCAAGTCGCTATTGCACAACTATAAAATTAACATAGAACTCTGAGTGTGGTCGAACCGGAAGCCACCCCCCGTACCGAGCTAGTACCGGAGAGGTTGAATAATAATGAATCGGGGACCGATCCTGCAATATTGAAAATGCTCAAGGAGCTCACCAAAAGAATTGAGTCGGGAGAAAAGAAAATTGAAGCTAATGATAAGAAAGTGGAAACATACAACTCCCGAGTTGATCAGATACCAGGGGTACCGCCAATTTTGAAAGGGATGCATTCGAAATATTTTGTAAAGAAGTCGTTTCCTCCAAGTGCGACTCTGAAACCCATTCCAAAAAAGTTTCGTATGCCGGATATACCTAAGTACAAGGGGACCACCGATCCCAATGAGCATGTCACCTCCAACACATGCTCCATCAAAGGTAATTATTTGGAAGATGATGAGATTGAATCTGTTTCATTGAACAAGTTCGGAGAGACTCTATCGAAGGGGGAAATGATTTTGTACCACAATCTATCGCCAAATTCTATTGACTAATTTGCCATGTTAGCAGACTCTTTCGTAAAGGCACATGCCGAGGCTATAAAGGTTGCGACAAGGAAATCATACATTTTCAAAGTAAAACATAAGGATAATGAATGTTGAGGGAGTTCGTGTCTCGATTTCAAATGGAACGCATGGAGTTGGCACCAACCAAATGAAGTTTGATAGCATCAGGTCAACTGAAGCAAAATTTGATCGAATATCCTGCAGTGACCTAGGCTGATGTACATAAGCGGTACCAATCAAAGATCAGGGTCGAGGATGACCAATGAGGAACTCCTTCCGGTTAAGTATATCTGAACATGTCTGCAGCCAAAAGTTATAGTGACGTCGGTAGGGATCCACGGTCGAACAAAGTCCAATATCAGCCATACATCGCATATCGCATGAACATCAGCCCAGGACACAATTCCGCCCAAAATGATCGAGGACAGAATTCTTAGGGACTTATGAGAAAAAGTGGTTTTGATAGGTATGCCGATCCTACAGAGGCACCTCAATTGTCGGAATATAATTTTACTGTCGACGCATGAGGCATTGTATCGGCAATTGGAAGAATCAAAAATACTAGATAGCCCAGGCCCATAAAGACTGATCCTTCCCAAAGAAACCCCAATTCGATGTGTAAGTATCATGGCACGCATGGCCAAAGAACCGAGGATTGCAGGCAACTAAGAGAGGAGGTAGCTCGTCTATTCAACGAGGGCCACCTACGAGAGTTCCTAAGTGATTGAGCCAAGAATCATTTCAGAGAAATGGACGTCAACAGGAAAAATGAACAGGAGGAGCCACAAAATGTAATCCATATGATCATCGGTGGGGTCGATATTCCTCAAGGGACCATGTTCAAACACACTAAGGTATCAATTACTAGGGAAAAACGGACCCGAGATTATGTGCCAGAAGGCACTGTATCATTCAAGGACGAGGAAGCAGAAGGAATTTCTCAACCTCACAATGACACTCTCGTAATTTCTATCTTGTTAAATAAAGTTCTAGTTAAGAGTGATTTAGTGGATCCAGGTAGCTCAGCAAATATCATCCGATCGAGGGTTGTGGAGTTGCTCGGCCTACAAGACAATATCGTGCCCCCGACTTGGGTCTTGAACGGTTTCAATGTGGCCAGCGAAATAACTAAAGGAGAGATTATCCTGCCGGTGAACGTGGCAGGAACTATCCAAGAAACCAAGTTCCATGTAATCGAGGGTGACGTGAAGTTCAACACCCTACTCGGGAGTCCTAGGATTCACAATACGAGGGAAGTCCATTCGACTCTCCACCAAATGATGAAATTCCCGACGGCGGACGGGATGAAAACAGTATATAGGGAGCAACATGATACAAAGGAAATGTTCGTGGTTAATGAGGTAATACCAAAATCGGCGCTGTCAACATCGACGGGATCAGACATCAAAGGAAAACACGAGGTCAAATAGCAATCACAGTCACCAACTTTGACTGAATTGGGGAAACAGGAAATAAATGAAGAAGAAGCTAAAGATAACTGGACCCCTCAACCCTTCATAGTTCCCGAAGATTCCGACTCCACCAAATCAACAGTCGAAAAGTTGGAACAGGTTATATTGTTCGAGTACCTGCCCGAGCAAAAGGTATACTTGGGAACGGGGTTGACCCCCGAACTCAGGAAAAAAACTCATTAAATTTCTTATTGATAACATGGATTGTTTTGCTTGGTCCCACTTAGACATGGAATGGATCCCACCAGAGATAACAACACATCGATTGACTTTGGACCCGAAGTTCCGGCCAGTGAAACAAAAGAGATGACCCCAGTCCGACGTAAAACACACATTCATCAAGGACGAGGTAACTAAAATTCTCAATATAGGATCCATTCAGGAAGTAAAATATCCCGAATGGTCAGCAAATGTAGTCGTAGTCCCTAAGAAAGGGAACAAACTTAGGATGTGTGTAGATTATAAGGATTTGAACAAAGCATGCCCTAAAGATTCTTTTCCTCTAACTAACATCGATTGTATGATTGACGCCACGGTCAGCCACGAGTTCCTTAGTTTTCTCGATGCCTATTCCGGGTACAATCAAATCCAAATGAAGCCGTAAGATCAAGAAATAACTTTGTTCATCACTAAGTATGGAACATATTGCTATAACGTAATGCCTTTCGGGCTAAAAAACACAAGGTTTACCTACCAACGCCTAGTAAATAAAATATTATAAAAACAAATATGTAAGTCAATGGAAGTATATATTGATGATATGCTAGTTAAGTCCCTGCGCGCAGAGGAACATTTGACACATTTGCAGGAAACATTCAAGATATTAAGAAAATACAACATGAAGCTCAACCCCGAGAAATGTGCTTTCAGGGTCGGTTCAGGCAAGTTTCTCAGCTTCATGGTATCAAATCGGGGGATCGCGATCAACCCTGACAAAATTAAGGCTATCGAAGACATCACTGTCGTGGACAGAGTTAAAGATGTACAAAGGCTAACAGGGCGGATAGCTACCTTAAGTCGATTCATCTCAAGATTGTCGGATCAGAGCCATAGGTTTTTCTCACTACTCAAAAAGAAGAACGACTTCGCTTGGACCGCGAAATGCCAACAGGCGTTAGAAGAATTAAAATGATATCTCTCGAGTCCACCATTGCTTCATACTCTAAAGGCAGATGAAAAGCACTACTTATACTTGGTAGTCTCGAAAATCCCAGTAAGTGGTGTCCTAGTTCAGGAAAATCAAGGTACGTAATTTCCTGTTTATTACGTAAGTCGAACTCTAGGGGAAGCGAAAACTAGATATCCGCACTTGGAAAATTGGCACGTGCTCTAATAAGCGCGCCTAGGAAGCTATAACCATATTTTCAATGTAAACCAATATGTGTATTAACAACTTACCCATTTTGTAATATTTTACATAAGCCCGAACTATCGGGATGATTGGCCAAATTGGCCGTCGAACTCAGTGGGTACGATATCGAATATCAATCCCGAATGACCAGCAAGTCTCAAATTTTGGCAGACTTCGTGGCCGACTTCACGCAAACCCTCATACCTGAAGTCAAAAAGGAACTTTTAATAAAATTGGGTACATCATCGGGGGTGTGGACCCTTTATACAGGCGGCGCCTCGAATGTGAAGGGGTCCGCGTTAGGCAACATTTTAAAGCTGCCCACGGGAAATACTATCAGGCAATCTATTAAAACTTCAAAGTTGACTAACAATGAGGCCGAGTACGAGGCCATGATTGTAGGTTTCAAATTAGCTAAGAGCTTGGGAATCGAAGCCAAATGTGACTCCCTACGGTAGTAAACCAAGTGAACAGAACCTTCGAGGTTCGATAGGATAGAATGCGAAGGTATTTGGATAAGCTGCAGCTGACATTACATCGTTTTAAAGAATGGACTTTGCAGCATGTACCTCAAGAACAAAACAGTGAAGCCGATGCCCTTGCAAATATAGGATCATCAGTCGAGGACAATGAAATCAACTCGGGGACTGTTGTTCAACTCTCAAAATCCGTCATCGAAGAAGGTCATGCTGAGATAAACTCCACAAGACTAACCTGGGATTTGAGGAATAAATATATCGAGTATTTGAAAAACGGAAAGCTCCCATAGGAACCTAAAGAATTAAGGACTCTACAAACAAAAGCTACTCGATTCACATTGGCTGAGGATGGAACATTGTGCAGGAGGACGTTCGACGGACCGTTATGCTTGCGAATAGGGGACACCGATTATGTCCTACGAGAAGTTCATGAAAGTACATGTGGGAACCACTCCGGTGCCGAATCACTAGTTCACAAAATCATCAGAGCAGGATAATATTGGGATAATATGGAAAAGGACACTAAAGAGTTCATTCTAAAATGTGATAAGTGTCAAAGGTATGCACCAATGATCCACCAGCCTGGAGAACAACTTCATTCGGTCCTATCCCCATGGCCATTTATGAAATGGGGGATGGATATCGTCGCCCCCCTTCCATCGTCCCTAGGTAAAGCTAAATTCATTTTATTTATGACTGGCTATATCTCTAAATTGGTTGAAGCACAAGCCTTTGAGAAAGTCATAGAAAAAGAAGTTATAGGCTGCATCTGGGATCACATCATATGTCGATTCGGGATACCTTCCGAATTTGTATGCGACAATGGAAAGCAATTCATCGGTAGCAAGGTAACAAAGTTTCTCGAAGGTCAAAAAATAAAGAGAATCTTATTGACACCATATAATCCTAGCATAAATGGGCAAGCCGAATCGACGAACAAAACTAATCTGAAGAAAAGATTGAACGACGCCAAAGTAAAATGGAGAGAGATTCTACCCGAAATCCTTTGGGCTTATCGAACGACGTCAAAGTCTAGTACGGAGGCAACATCGTTCTCTTTAGTATACGGGGCAGAAGCCTTGATTCCCATCAAAGTCGGGGAACCCAGTTCCATATTTCGACACACAACGGAAGAATCAAATCATGAGGCTATGAATACTAGCCTCAAACTTTTCGATGAAAACTGAGAAGCTGCCCTCATTCGGATGGCCGCGCAAAAATAACGCATCGAAAGATATTATCATCGGAGGACCAACCTTCATCATTTCAGAATCGGGGACTTAGTACTAAGGAAAGTCACCATTAACACTCGAGACCCTAATGAAGGAAAACTCGGCCAAAATTAAGAAGGACCCTATTAAGTCCTCGATATAGTCGGAAAGGGATCTTACAATCTAGGCACGATAAACGGCGAGCAACTGCCAAATAATTGGAACATCTCACTCCTTAAGCGATATTATTGCTAATGTAAGACCTTCTCCTTTTTCATTTACCTCTTACACTAACCTAGTTTCAGGTGTTCAAGCAAAATGCATTGAAGTGCTCATCAAACAGGAAGATATTAGTACCTTAAAGCACGCGTTGTATTGTTTTTCCATTCGACCGGTTTTTATCCCAAATGGGGTTTTCCGGCAAGGGTTTTAACGAGGAAACCATTGTTCGTGCTAACTTATAGTATCCGAGGTTTCTTTAAAGTCAATCTCGAATACTGGGGGGCATCACCCTCAGGTGATATATTTTCAAGGAAAATACTTCACGTCGATAGGGTTTCGATAGGAAAACTTTATAATGGGCTGACCGCTCGAATGAACCGTGTTTTTCATAGATTGTTCAAGCCCTAACGGCAAAACATGTACGCATGTATGAACTATTCAAAGAAGTACTTTTCCGTACCACATATCTTGTGCCTTAATGAAAATTTCTACTTTACAAGCTCCATACTTACAATTTCTTGTGAAAGCTGGCTCAAGGGACAAGTGCAACTACACCTCAAACGATCAACCCCATAATCGGGGGCTGCCGTCAAAAATCAACATGTTCGAACTATCTAACTTCGAAACCATAAGACCTCAAAGAAGCAACCCTCGATTTATAGGCCAAGGCCACCACTCTCGGGGACTAACACTTCGAACAAGTTTGGAGTGTTATTGGGAAAACAAGCCCAAGAGGCATACCCAAATACTAAGTCCAAATTAACACGGCTCGGAGACGTTCGAATTTCACAATAAAAACAGGTCTTTGAATTCTTTGAATACCGGTTAAAAAAGGCTACCCTCGGCAAAATAATCAAAAGGGTTTAGATAATATCAGCCTTCGAAAAAACCGTAAGAGCTATCGAATTATTCAAATACAAACTTTTCCTAAGGCACAAAAAGTAAAGGGGTTCCAATCTTTACATCTCGCATTTCGTACAATTAAAGTTTCGTCTTCAGTTAATTGACGTAGACTCGAAGATGAGCTTTTCTTGAGATTATAAGCAATTATGCTATTTATATCAAGCAATAATTAAGTGTCGTAAAAGAAAAGGGGTAAATGAATCAAAGAAAATGAGTTTTGTTGAAGGTTGTCAATTTGGGATAAAATACGGTCCGAGCGATAATACCCGATATTTATAGACCAGTGCCATACAAGGTACTACATGACCTTGATAGTAAGGTGTACAAGATATGTTAAAAGTGAGTAGTATTTTAAGTAAGTTGAGATAATTTTTAATTATGTAAAAAATTGATTAATTATTGAGTAACAGGATATTACCTAATTAACTAATGAGTTATAGATAAAGATTAAAACCACCTCACCCCTACGGGGCAGCAAGACACTACCAAACCATATGACTTTTAATCATTATGGGTTAGGTGAAAATCAATTCAACACAGGTCCTTTTAATTCAAAGATAGATATGTATCATTAAACAATTTAAAGAATAGCAAATATTCTGATTATGGTGCAATCTGAAACTACATCTCTTTCAACAATTTAAAGTATAACAAAGACTCTAATTCAAACAGAGATTTCAACAAGTAAGGTTATCAAATTCATCTGTTGCAAAGAATTATACAGAAAGGAAAGACAAGGAATGAAGGTGAGGAAAATTTTGAAGTTCATATGAGACTTCATAGCGACGACAGTTCTTAAATTTCTAAGAAATTCATACGAAATTGCACTGCGTAATAACAACGAGATTTTGCAATTCTAAGGGAGTACGGTATAATCCGTCTCAAGAATATCATACGATATTTTCCCTACTCCAGGTATTTAAGGTTATCCTTTCTTTATTTTTGGCATGATCTATACGACACAAACAAAACGAGAAAATGCACAACTTCCATAAAATGCTCTATATGCACGTGCATGACATTATAAATGTTTCAAGATTTACAAAGTTAGTTAGACTTACATGTGGTGTTATTTATTCCATGTTTCATCAATGTCTTTTACGTACTGATTTTTATGCCTTACATACTTAGTACATTATTCGTACTGACGCCCTATTTCCTGGAACCTGTGTTTCATGCCCGCAGGTGCAGGTAGACAAGCCGACGATCCCCCTTCTTAGGATCCTTGATCAGCTAGAGTTGGCGTGCTCCATTTGATCCGGAGCTGCTTTTGATTTTGGTATGATATGCTTGTATACATGTATGGGTATGACGTGGCCCAATCCCCTCCTTATACAATTGTATATTCTATTAGAGGTCTGTAGACAACATGTATAGTTGGATAGTATGTGGCCTCGTCGGCTTCAAGTTTTGGATATATAGTTTTCTATAACAGCCTTGCGCGCTCGCCCCACTATATTCCACATGTTTATGTATATATGTCTTTTGGATAGGTTTTCCTCGCGTACACTAATCATGTTTATACTTAGACGCATGCTTAAGGGTGTTCGACAGGTAGGACTCGGGCATCCGTCGCGGCCCATCGGTTTGGGTTGTGACAAAAGTTGTATCAGAAGAGTTTTGTCCTAGGGTTGCCTACAGATCGTGTCTCGTAGAGTCTTGTTTATGGGTGTGTTGTGCACCACACTTATAAACAGGAGGCTACACGATATTTGGGATGGTTACTTTTCTTTCTTATCAAGATTGTGCGACAGAATTGAGTCGTAAGTATCCAATCCTAATCTTTGCCTTATTTATGTTTTTAGTGATGCCTATTAATACTAGACGACGAGCACAAGCCGCTAGCACGGGACAGAACACTACGAAGGTTTTAGAAGGAGATATAAGTTACACTATGGAGTCAGATCCATCGGAGATCATCGGTTCTATCGAGGAGGATCCATCTGAGGATCCATCTAAGTCATCCGTTCGAGCAATTTCTATCTCGCCGGCAGCAGATGGGGTGATAAGAGTTCCGACCTCACCAAGGCCCTTAGTTTCATTATCAAGGCTTGTTGCTCAGGGTATAAGGGGAGTGGTGCACAGATTGGAACAATCGAGTACCCCTCAAGCTCAAAACTATGTTAGGGTATTTATAGACACCAACTCTTCTAAGGTTCTAGATAGTCCATAGTCTAGGGAGTCCGTCAATCAAGGTGCGTCTGTGTAAATTGTGGTACATGCAGAGGAAGAGGATAGCAGCCAGGCCAAGAGGAGGAAAGTAACTAATAAGGATATGAAAATTTTGATGCGATGTGTGTCTGACCGATGCTCTCATATAGGATTAGGCAAGGACCCTTTATTGTAGATTTCCTCCAGATGTCAGCTTTTGGTTGTTGAGCTCCACTTCTCCTTGGAATATTATCAAGTCAGGGTTATAAATATGTTAGGTGGTTGTAAGGAGGTAGGGAGCCCTGTCCCGACTTAAATATATTATGGTTATGTTTCTTAGAGGTTTTGCAGACAGTATCACGTGTATAGTTTTGGGTATGACATGTCTACGGCCTTGTCGACCCCTATGTATATAAACTTTTTTCTAAATTAGTTATGCGAGTTATGTCTTAATATTATTACTTATATATATGGGTGTGGCCCGTAATGGCCCGTGATAAATTTGATAATAAACAAGGATAAGGTACATATTGTTCGGTTGGGTAGAACTTGATGTTATAATGGGTATGAATTGGTTGGCCTTTTGTTATGCTAACATCAAGTGTAAATCAAATATGGTTGATTTCAACTCCCATGAGAGCCTGCTTTGGAATTTAAAGGTAATACGGTAACCCTCAGAGGTAAATTTATTTCCTATCTCAAGGCAAGGACGATGATCAGAAAGGGCTATATTTATCACGTAGTTCGGGTTCGGGATGTGGAAATAGAGTCACCAATCATTCAGTCCATCCCTATGGTTAATGAGTTTCCCGATACTTTCCCGATGAGCTTCCGGGTCTTGCGCCAGAGCGAAAAATTGAGTTTGCTTTTGACCTACTACCAGATACTCATCCAATATATATTCCTCCATATAGAACGGCCCCCGCAGAGCTGAAAGAGTTGAAGGAATAACTAAAGGACTTACTTTAAAAGGGCTTTATTAGACCTAATACATCACCGTGGGGAGCACCTTTGTTATTTTGAGGAAGAATGATGGTTCCTTACGAATGTGTATTGATTATAGATAGTGTTGATACCCAATTTTTCCCTAAAATAGTTGTAAATTGCATATATACCTTCAAAATCATGCATTAGCATCAATTGGTATTTTTCCAATATTTCCCTACATTTTTATTAATTTGTCCAATATTTTATTTCTAATAAATAAATACAAAATTGCATCACAAATGATTTCAAAGATATTTCTTGATTTAATTATTATTTATGGTCCTATTAAGTCCAAATTATTCCATAAATATCCAATTTGGTACTTTTTGGCTACAATTGCAATAACTTTGCAATTATAGCCCATGTATATAATTTCCATATCATTTTTTTAACTAGAAATTAGTCTTTTCTATTTTTAAAATATTAAATACTCATTTTCAAAATATATCTATGCACGAAATTTATTTTTTATAAATAGTAATTATTTTACAAACTATTTTAATTAATTTATTTGGGAATTTAACAAATAGCCTATTTTATTTCAATTACAACCTAAATTAGTAATCCCAAATACCTTATAAATCAACCCAATACAACCAAGGCCCAAACCCCTACCTAACCCGGCCCTAGTCCTCTTGAATGCCGACAATCGATTTTTTTTATCAACGGATAAGATTACTCCCTTCCTTAATTAACCTAAATGACCCCTTCCCAAACCCCTCACTTCTCTCACACTCCGCCGTCACCCCTTTCCCTTCTCTCTCAAATCCTCTCTGACCTAACCCTAAATCTCACCTCGCCGTCACTCTCCGCCGTCGACTATGGTGGATTCTCACCATCCTCAAGCCTTTCATGGCTCCCTTACGCTGAGTTTTGCTGTCTCTGAGGTCCTCAAGGGACCAGGGCCATTCAACTTACGACTTTGATCCTGTCTTACCTGTCTCAGGCCGCCATGGCTCGATTTGAGTAAGATCGTCCTATTTTTTGCCTAGACCTATGGGTTTCTAAGCCAATATCTTCATCTCTGCGTTATTTTTACAAAAGCATACTTTCATCTCTTGAACTCCTCAGATCTGTGAGACGAATCAAACTATTTCTTGCTTGTTTTTGTGAAAAACCTTCTGATTTTCAAACGATCTTTCATTCTTTCTAAATTAGGGTTTTCTCGAAAATCTTTTCTTCAAAATGTTTTCTGATTTGAAATGTTTAACCCTTTAATCCTTATGTGTTTGATTGTTCTTGCTACGTTTTTCCTTAACCCTAACTGGTATATGTTAAGACCCCAATATTTGGGCATTTTATTTGGATTCTGAGTCTATCCGTGTTATTTGCTACTCGATTTAGTTATGTTCTTTGATTCGCATGGCTTCTCCTCCGTCTAATTTGAATACTTGATGATTTTACCCTCGTGTGTCTCAATTAGGGTTCCAGATTCGATCTTTTTGCTTATACTTGGCTTATACTCTTGTGTATTTACCCCTAATTGACTACTCTGTACCTAAGTTCTGCTTGATTTCTATCCTTAAATGTTCTGCTTTTTACCGTTGGTTGATTACTTCCTTAATTAAGGGACGAATTGCTGATTTTTGTCTGACTGATTTTGTGGCCTCCTTAATTGTTGATGATTGATTTCCTTTACCTTATTTTACTATGTTCTCAACTATTATATATGCTCTCCTCTATTCTCACTACTGGACTTTTTTTGTCCAACAACTCTCTCTTACACTTAAAAAGCTCTATGCACTTTTTTGTTACTTGCTACTTTCACTAAACTAGCCGGTTGTAGGCCAAGGCTAGTTATTACACCACATCAGCTCTGTATTATGTGTTTTTCTCTCCTTAACTGGTATATTCCGATTCAATTTCAAGTTCAGAACTCTATGTGTCATGTTACTACTTTAGTTCACTAATTTCCAGTCTTATTCCTGTTTACTATTTGGCTGCTCAATATGTAACTAGCGTGCCTAAATCATAGTTTCACTTAACATGTATGAGTTCTGTCCTGTTCAACTTATGATTAACATGTCTAAGGATTTTCCTATTGCTTTCTCTAGCATGCTTCAATCTGAATTTGCTCCATGTATGTTAGCATGTTTGATTGCTTGCCTATCTGTTTATTTAGATTATGGTATTAACCTGCTTTTCTAAGTAGTTTAATACCCCTAAGTAATTCTGGTTCTATACTTATTTTCCAGAATAAAATGTTTCCACATGTTTGTTCCGTGATCCATGCCCTATGTTTGTACTATTAGCTGTATGATTAATTCCTTAATCCTATAAATCTCCAGTAAACTTCTATGCCCCTATTGTTATGTTAGTATGTTTTATGTGTCCCCAATCCCCATAATCTTTGAGTGAAATCTGTGGTTGAATGATGCTGAACCTGTTTGGGGATTTCTTATAAGTGCTCACACTGTTTCAAAAGCTGTTTTACTACTGACTCACTCCTATTTTCAAACTTCTTTACTACGTGAATCAATTCAATATTGTTTTCTTGTCAAACCCTTTTCAAAACTATGTCAAGCACTCTCACTCTACTCTTAAGTCCCTAAGTTCTTCCCTCAAGTGTGTGACTGCCTTGGGATCCTTTTGAGATCCCTATGAACTCTGACACACTGAAGCTGGCCCTTCCACAATGCAGTTACTCAATCCTTGTTACAAAGTCTAGGTGTGAGCTCTGCCCTGGATCCTTGAGGTCCTTAGGGAACTCTGACACATCTGGACATGAAATTGGCTATGAAATCCTTGGCATTTTGAGACTATTGAAGGTCTGGTGTTCTCATGTTGTATTTGGGCCTGCTTTAGGCTCCCTATAGTTTAATTTCCTTTTCATTTATGTAATTCATTCACCCATTGGTTTGTAATAACTATGTGTAAACAAATATTGAGGTGGCTAGTGAAAATGGGAGGGCAGCCGTATAGTACTGTTGATATTATTGGGTAGAAAGCATGTTTTAGGCCTTCCATTTTATGTATTTGCATTAGACTCCGTGACTTTGGACCAATGTGTTCATCTAAATCATGCCAAACATGCATTAGATATCCTGCTCTTAGGGTTTCACATCTAATTCTTCACCATATCAAATGTCATTAATCCATGCTCTAACGTTGTATAAGTTTCTCACGTATAAATCATGTTGTTAGGATTAACGAACAACTTTTAATAAAATATATCACCCATGTGTGCATTTAGATACCATGTTCTAAGGGATCATGTTTGCATTCATTTGAACACGCCTAGTCTAATTACAATAAGTCGCTGATCCATGAATAAGTCTAAAAACATTCCTACACATAGATGGCATATTCCTGAATAAAACTTGGTATCAATCCATTCATTTTCAGATCTGTATCACCTAGAAACAACATGTTTATAGGTTAAATAACTTCAAAATTGCTTAAAATATTATGTGATTATTATTACGCACAGTACCACGCCTAGGCAAGCCTTAGGTAACTAATTTCTTATATGAAACTAGAAAACTGCTTTTTGATGGTTTATTGCTAAGTCTTTACAGGTTTTGAAATCAATAGGCAAACTATTAGGACCCTGACGCTGAGTTTTAAACAAGCATTGCCTATTCTGTGTATTAAGGTTCACCTAGAAATCTTGTTCTAAGATTTCCCTAAAAACTGCATGTATTTGTGTTTGAGACGTGTTGTTTATGTGCATTACATATGGAGGTGAACGTGAGCCTCTTAACTGTTTCATTCATTTATTTGCTGGTCCTGCTTGTTATTTGCATGTCTCCTAGATGTTTCCCTTTTTAAGCCTTAGGGGTTTGTCTATAACTGCCAAGATTTAGAGGTCCTAAACTCCTTCGGACCACAAGGAATGGACGGGTAACAACACGCCTAGAGCTTTTTAAATCAAAATTCGCTTAATAACTGCTAAGGGGTGGGATAATGGGTAGACAAGGATATGATGATTGTGCGCTAATGCAACGTGTAGTCCTTCACTGCGGAGTGATTATGGGGCATTGCATAGGCGTGATCCTATAGGATAAACAATTTAGGACCTCCCTTTCCCTTTTACATATGTGTGCTAAGACTACGAATCTGTTAAAACCTTTATTCACATATGTGTACTTAGAATGTTTATATGCTACTTGAATAAATTCACAAAGTAAGTTTGGTCGGGAACCACAGTTGTGGACTTCGAGGGGTGCCTAACACCTTCCCCTTGAAGTAATTTCAAGCCCTTACCCAATCTCCGGTTATTCAATTAGTGTTATAAATGACCCGTAGTAGGTGCCCTAACGCACCTTAATTCGTTAGGTGGCGACTCTTCAAATTATTTATATCCCTTATCCCTAAAGGAAATGAGTTGTCACAATAATGTCAAAACCCTTGACCAATCCTAAAGGAGAGGAAAAAGGGGGCGCTATAGCATGGCGACACTGCTGGGGATTCCATGCTTTTACCATTTCAAACTGCTTTGTGAATATGTATAACTTTGTTAATACCTGGACCATTTCCCTTTCCCCTTTATGTGCAATTAGTTGTTTATTTTCCAAGTATTTATTTTTCCAAAACGAAACTGACATGTTTCTTTGTTTTCCTTTGTAACTGCTTTTAATTATAACTGCTTTATTTACCGCTTTCATAATGTGCAAATACATGACAACATGTTGTTTATTGCTTATTTGTTGTTGCATAATCATGCTCAACAGTATATTCCACTCGTGCTTATACAAATCCTATAGCAACGCTTGATGAGTGGTTGCGCTCTTCCTATTAATATCACCCCCTAAATTGGGAAAGGCTTATTTGCGGTAAAACCAGTCGATCATCGGTGTAGTCGATTGTTCCGTGCCTTCCCCCTCGAGTTGTCCGCTCGAGGGTACCAGTCTAGACCTCCATAGAAAACCTTACTCTTGTTATATTGTGCATGCATCATGGTCAAACCTAGTCGGGTTAATGTGTCATCCTCACAATAACCTTTTAAGACAGCCTTATCCAAAAGTCCACCGGGGTTTTCATAATCCCAACGGGCACGATCACATTATGTGAATTAATTTGGAGAACTAAATGCATGTATGCTAATCATAAGTGTATAAATAGTTGAGTCTGGTGGGGGTAAGGGCCTAACCATTTTTGTCTTGCAGAAAATGAGGCACTAGGTCCCAGATTCGGTATGGTCAGCAATATCCCACCAATGCTCCTAAATTGGTGGGAAGACCTTTCCTCCAGTGATAAGAAACACGTGAAGAAGTATCTGGGAAATTTACCATCTCTCTTGGACATCCAGTCAAACAATATGTTGATTGAGGCCGCTACTTTGTTTTGGGATAGTGAAAGAGTTGTATTCCGCTTTGGGAATATTGAAATGACACCGGTGTTAGAAGAAATAGGAGGACTAGCAAGACTGGTTTGGGAAACCCCTGGGTTGTTGGTACCTGAGAACCGCACGGGCAGAGGTTTTCTGAAAATGATGGGGTTGAAGAAAAATGCTGAATTGGAGTGTTTGAAACAGTCCTACATTCCCTTCGAGTACTTATATGAAAGATACAGTCACAAAAAATCATATCGTACCTATCATGATGAGTTTTCCATCACATCACTGGGTCATATCCTACGCAGGGTATTCGTATTCATTGTATGCTTCTAGGCTTGATAGTGTTTCCAACAAAAAGGAAAAGGATTCATACCAGGTAACCCGGGCCTTGATGGAAGGGATCAACGGGCAAACCTTCAGCATTGTTCCTATGATGCTAGATGATATTTTCTGAGCCTTGAAGTGTTTCCAAAGGAGAGCCAAACATTTTGAGGGTTGCAGCATGTTACTGTAGCTGTGTCTTTTATAGCATCTTCAAAAGGGCCAATATCGCCAGGAACTTCCACGAAGGTCTTGGAATGACAACATTGCTTTCCATCACCCCAAGCGAATGACCTATATTCCAGACATATTTGCTCAGCCAGAAACTACCAAGGAGTGGGTGGAATTCTTTGATAACCAAACTGAGGAGCAGGTGCAATGGATGTTCGAGTGGTTCCCGACGGAAGAGTTTATCATCAGGTCTAGGGATGCACCGCACTTAGTGCTGATCCGGATGAGAGGTATCTACCCTTATGTTCCTCTCCGAGTCATGAGGCAAGCAGGTAGAAAGCAAGTTATGCCAAGGGTTGATAAGATGAGTCACTTCAGAGCAGATTTCCAGGACGACGACATCCCCTACAAGTGCCAAGCCCAACACATGTGGCATTGCAAAATCATCATGGAGAATAATACTATTGAACTAGACAGGTACCATGCAGGGTATGCGCCTTTCTATCCGGCATGGTTGGAAGACGATTTGGACGGGTTAGTGAGGCCGAGAATCAGCCGAGGCACAAGAATCATAGACGAGAATGGTGAGCCTCAAGTCTAAGTACAACCGGTTGCGCAAAAGGGTTCATGATTCCGAGAATGAACATCGTGAAATACATGAGACCAACAAGAGGCTGATCGAAGAGTGGAAAGATATGGATATCCTTTCCAACAAGAAGCTGGAATACTTGGAGCGAGGTATAGTGGAGCTGGAAGGCAAAATCATCAAAAGAGTTGAGGATTGCCAAAACGCCGAGGGGAATGAAGGAGGACACCTGGCTAGAGCGTACCTGCTGCTGGGACTGCGTGAGTTAGGAAATTTGTTCGATGGAATCAAGATATCGAATCTGGGGAAAGTCCTTCTGGGACCAAATAGGATGGATTTACCTTTTTTGCTTTCATCAATGTAATAAGGCCATGTGCCATTAGTGACTTATTTTCTATTTGTTCTTTTAGTATCGTTTTATGGGATTCGTCTATTTATATTAATGAAATGAGGCATTTTGGCATCTAAGTTCTCCAAATCAACTTGTCTCCAGGACTACCTCGGGTAAAACGAGGCTCCCCAAATTAGGACGCGCATTTACATTCCTGCAATATGTGTTTAAATACTGCAAATATTTTCTCATGATCCTCACTGACTTGGCTACCTTTTATTTTATTTATTTCCTTTTGATTATTCCGCTTCCCCAAAGTTTGGTTCGTGCATTCTGGCATCATCAGCATACCATACAAGATCTAGGGGCCCTCCACCTTCTCCTCCTCCTAGTCCACCTAAAGGAAAAGGCAAAGGCAAGATGGAAGATTTGAGTAATATCAGGAAAGAGAACACAACACTAGTTGAACGTACAAAAGCTTCTGGCAGTAAGGCACTCATGGTCTAGAATAATGCTATGTCGCAACTTGAGCAAAGGCTATTGAAACTGCAAGGGGAGCTTCAATATGTTCGAAACCTAGCGAACTTGTCCTTCTCACTTAGTGTTCCGGATGTCAGTCGCCCGAACACTCAAAACCCCGCACAACCTCAGAATACCCCCCAACAAACAGAATCCTCCTACAACTCACCACTATACAACTCCACCGAAAATTCAAACCATCCCACCACAATACCAACAAAACACTTGCCACACTCCGAGATACACCCCACCAATCATTCCTGAACCACAAAATTCCACCAACGATCACCTTTATGCTCAAGTACCAGGCCATCAAAATAACCCCATATATGTGGAGGCTCTACCTCACTCCACCCAACCCATTTCTTACACACCTGAATCCAGTGAGAAGGATATGCTTATCAAGAACTTGGCCGAAGAACTCAAGAAATTGACTAGCCGAGTTCAAGGCGTGGAAGAATGTAAGGGAATTGAAGGATTGAATTATGAAGATCTCTGCATACATCCTGATGTGGAACTACCGGAGGGTTACAAACCTCCCAAGTTCTAGATTTTCGACGGTACAAGTGATCCCAGGGTCCACCTAAGGACCTATTGTGACAAATTGGTAGGAGTTGGAAGAGACAAGAAGATTAAGATGAAAATGTTCACGAGGAGCCTCACAGGGGATGCTTTGTCTTGGTACATTAGCTAGGACCCTAATAAGTGGTTCAATTGGATGAGTATGGCATCAGATTTCATGGACCGATTCAGATTCAATACGGAAAATGCACCAGACATGTTTTACATCCAGAACCTCAAGAAGAAGCCCACTGAAACCTTTTGCGAGTATGCCACTCGTTGGAGGTCTAAAGTTGCCAAGGTCAGGCCTGCACTAGACAAAGAGCAATGAACAAATTCTTCGTCGGGGCACAGGATCCGCAATATTACGAGAGACTGATGGTGATTGAAAATCACAAGTTCTACGACATCATCAAGCTTGGGGAAAGAATTGAAGAAGGTATCAAGAGTGGAATGGTCACTAATTTTGAGGCACTGCAAGCCACCAATAAAGCACTGCAGTCCGGAGGCATATCTAAGAAGAAGGACGCCCCAAAATCTCCACTAATGTATCGTACCTCTCTACTTGCATACCAAGCATCCCCGCCCATATATCAGCCAGCACCTCGACCAACATATCAACTGTCACCTCCACCTACATATCAACCCACATCTCCCAGATATTCCCAGCCAGCCACTGTCTATCACACAACTCCCAACCGTCTCACTTCCAGTCACCTCCATCTTGCCAAAATTTCCCAAGACCTCGACCAAACTTTGATCGCAGGCCCCCCAAACAATATACCGCCATTGCCGAGACTATTGACCAGCTATATGAAAGGCTGAAAGATGTCGGTTATGTCACACCCATCCCTACTGTAGCGACTGAAAATCCACCCCAATGGGTCAATCCAAACAAAACCTGTGCATAACATTCCGGCATGAAGGGACATACTATTGATGAATGTCGCTCGTTGAAGGATAAAATCTAGTCTCTAATCGACAACAAAATCATTAAGGCAAAAGAGACTACTCCTAATGTTTGCAATAACCCCCTCCCAGATCACAGGGGGTGAAGGCGTTAATGTGATAGAAATAGAGGAAGAATGGGACCCAGAGGGGTTGATCGGGTTGATCTAAGAAGGCAATGATCCCAACAAGCCAGCAGTTACACTCAATCCCATTATAGTACAGATACAGCTGTCAGGAGAGGTTGAGGTAACCATATCAGTCCCGTTCGAGTTCGAAGTAGAACCGCCTGCAAACGTGTCTGTGCCATTCGAGGTTGAAGTAATGCCACCTGCAACGGCACCTATCCCATTTGAAGTGAGGGTAGCAACGCCAACTACAATGACGGTATCCACCACGCCGTCGTTTGGAAATAAGGATGTGCCCTAAGATTACGTAGCCGAATCAAGAAGGAAATATAAGACCAAGATAGAAAAAGTTGGTGCTGTACAGGGGATGACCAAGACTGACAGGGTCTATAAACCTGAACACTTGGGAGAGACTAGCAAACAGGCTTCCAACAGACCGCCTGCCATTGAAATAGGCCCAGATGATCTCTGGAGGAAGGTGCAAGCCAAGGAATACTCTGTCATAGATCAACTGAACAAAACTCCAGCCTAGATATCCATCTTATCTTTGCTGCAGAACTTAGAAGCACGCAGAAATGCTTTGATGAAAGTGTTAAACGAAGCGTATGTGCCCAATAACATTACCAGTGGGGAAATGGCCAACATGGTGGGGAAAGTACTAGAAAGTCACAAGATCATTTTCCACGAAGACGAATTTCCACCTGAAGGTTTGAGTCACAACAGGGCACTGCACATTACCGTGCAATGTGAATATTACTTCATTACCAGGGTTCTGATCGACGGAGGGTCCAACCTTAACATTTGTCCATTAACAACACTAAAAAGGTTGGGCAAAGGATTGTAGAGATACGACAGGGATCCATGAATGTGAAGGCTTTAGATGGTTCTCAGAGATCCACCATTGGAGAAATCAATCTATGTCTGCAAATGGGACCTACATTGTTTGAGGTTGAATTCCAGGTGTTGGATATATCCGCATCCTATAATCTGTTATTAGGAAGACCATGGATACATGCCGCTAGGGCTGTGGCATCAACTTTGCATCAGGCGGTATTTGAATGGAATCATCAGGAGGTAATTATCCATGGAGATGGGAGCAACCCCATCTACAACCGCCAGACTATCCCGATAATTGAGGGAAGAAGAAGGCTTGGTGGAGAAACCTATCATCACATCGGGCGGGTCAATGCAATAGACAAGGAAAAGTGGTGGATTAGTAATATTGAAAGCATATTGAATTAGAGTGGATACAAACCCGACAAGGGTCTCGGCAAGAATCTTCAGGGCATTTCAAATTTGATACAGTTGAAGCTCCATGACACTAACTTTCACTTGGGATATCGGTACACTTGGCAAGAGTACAAAAACTAGTCGCCACCATGGCGCGGTCCTTACTATCCATTGGAGCAACCCGTACCGCATTTGGAATAGACTTTCCAGCAGGTCGACGTCATATGGGGATCAGAGGAGAAGGAAGCGTTAGCAGCCTTGAAAAATCTATTCCTGGAGGACGAAGATATGGACTGTTGGGTCATTGTCGAGGAGGAGGAGGATGAAGGCCCTACCATCCAAGCCGTGAGCAAGGGATCATTCCTCAGAAACTGCAAGGGATCATTCCTCAGAAACTGGACTTTCAGACCATCCAGGGCCCGACGAGTCTCGGGGTAGAAAGGATGAACAAGCATTGTCTATTTCATTTGCTAATGATTTCCTTTTCGCATATCTATTTTTTAATAAAATCTCTGATGTTCCAAAAACATTCGTTTAAATTATCGAAAATCGTTTTTATGTTTCAATGAATCAATATATATTATTATCGTTTTTCTCTCATACTTTTATCTATACTGCATTACTATTTTCTGTCTTGATGAACCAATGATTGTGACATGCAATGAGGCAACGCAACAAAAGGATAGTGATTCAGAAGAAGAAGATATCATTCCCGAGGAAATTGTCAGAGAGGTAGAAGACTTTGAGAACAAACCTAAGTCCAATCTAGACAAAACTGAAGTAATCAACCTGGGAGATTCAGATAATGTCAAAGAAACTCGCATCAGCATCCACTTGTCATCGTCAGAGAAAGAAGAGTACACACAATTCCTGAAGGAATATGAAGACATATTTGCATGGTCGTACGATGATATGACTGAATTAAGTACATCCATTGTGGCTCACAAGTTTCCAACCAATCCAATGTTCCGCCAGTAAAGAAGAAGCTCTGTAAGTTCAAGCCTGATATGAGTCTGAAAATCAAGGAGGAAGTCACTAAACAAATCAACGCCAAAGTCCTCGGGGTGGTTGAATACCCAGCATGGTTAGCCAACATCGTGCCAATTCCGAAGAAACATGGGAATGTCAAAGTTTGTGTCGATTACTGGGATCTCAACCGATCCAGTCTAAAGAATGATTTCCCTCTTCCAAACATACACATCCTAATTGACAATTGTGCCAAACATGAACTCCATTCATTTGTGGATTGTTTCGCCGGTTACCATCAGATATGGATGGACGAGGAAGACGGTGAGAAAACGACTTTCATTATGTCGTGGGGAGTATATTGTTACAAGATGATTCCATTCGGCCTAAAGAATGTTGGGGCCACTTACATGAGGGCCATGACTACTATCTTCCACGACATGATACATAAGGAGATCGAGATGTATGTGGACGACGTCATCATCAAATCCAAGAAAGCCACCAATCATATAGCAGATTTAAGGAAGTTATTCAATAGATTACGGAAATACAACTTGAAATTAAACCCCGCAAAATATACATTCGGGGTTCCTGCCGGAAAATTGCTTGGGTTCATCGCCAGCCGCCGAGGAATAGAACTTGATCCATCAAGAGTCAAGGCCATCCAGGAGTTGCCGCCACAGAGAAATAAGACGGATGTAATGAGTTTTCTAGGACGGCAAAATTACATCAGCCGGTTCATAGCCCAGTCCACAGTCATATGTGAACTAATCTTCAAGATGTTAAAGAAAGACGCTGCAACCAAATGGACCGAGGATTGTCAAAAGGCTTTCGACAAAATCAAGAAGTACCTATCAACGCCACCAGTCTTGGTCCCGCCAGAGCCAGTTAGACCCTTATTACTCTACCTTACAGTACTAGATGGAGCTTTCGGCTGCGTCCTGGAGCATCACGACGAGACAGGAAGAAAGGAACATGTTATCTATTATCTGAGTAAGAAGTTTACCCTATACGAGGAACGGTACTCTCTGTTGGAATATACCTGTTGCACTCTAACCTGGGTAGCTCAGAAGCTCAGGCACTACTTTTGTGCCTACACGACATACCTCATATCGAGGATGGCTCCCTTGAAGTATATCTTTTAGAAGCCCATGCGCCCACCGACAATTTGGCTAAGTGGAAAATCGTGTTGAGTAAGTTCGACATCGTCTATGTGACTCAGAAAGCGGTCAAGGACAGGAATTGGCAGATCATCTTGCTGAAAACCCTGTGGGAGGAGAGTACGAACCCCTGAAAATGTATTTTCCCAATGAAGAAGTAATTTTCATAGGAGAAGACATTGCTGAATCTTATGATAGTTGTAGGATGTTCTTTGATGGAGCAGTGAATTTCAAAGGAGTCGGCATTAGAGCTGTCTTGATATAAAAAACTAGCCAACATTATCCGGTATCTGCTAAACTCAGATTTCTTTTCACCTACAACATGGCAGAGTATGAAGCCTGCATACTAGGGTTCAACATGGCCATCAACGTGAATATTCGGGAGTAGCTGGTAATTGGTGACCCATATTTGCTTATACACCAAGTGTAAGGAGAATGGGCCACCAAGAATTTCAAGATATTTCCATATTTGCACCATGTTCAGGAATTGAGAGGTTCATAAGGACAGAATTTCAACACGTTCCTAGAATTCAGAACGAGTTTGCCGATGCACTGGCCACTTTATCATCCATGATACATCATCCAGATAACAACTTCATTGATCCTATTCCAGTAAAGATCCATAGCCAGCCGGCATATTGTGCTCATATTGAAGAAGAAACAGACGGAAAACCATGGTTCCTTAACATCAAGGAATACTTGGCAAAGGGAAAGTACCCGGAGCATGAAAACCATACCCAGAAACGTACGCTTCGGAAGTTGTCCAACAGTTTCTTTCACAGTGGAGGAACCCTGTACAAGAGGACTCCCGATTTGGGAATACTGAGATTCGTCGATGCAAATGAAGCTTCTAAGCTACTTGAAGAGGTACATGTTGGGACCTGCGGCCCATATATAAATGGTTTTGTCTTGGCCAGAAAGATACTCAGAGCTGATTATTTCTGGATGACCATAGAAACGGACTGCATCCAGTATGTTAGGAAATGCTACCAATGTCAGATACATGCATATATGATAAAGGTACCCCCAAACGAGCTCAATGCAACAAGATCCACTTGGCCATTCGTCGCATGGGGAATGGACGTCATCGGTCCAATCGAGCCCACCGCCTCAAATGGGCACCGTCTCATCTTGGTAGCTATTGATTACTTCACCAAATGGGTCGAAGCAGCATCTTACAAAGCAGTGACTAAGAAAGTCATAGTAGACTTTGTCCGCGACCGTATTATTTATCGATTCGGAGTCCCGAAATCAGTCATCACTGACAATGCCTCCAATCTCAATGGTGACCTAATGAAGGCCATGTGCGAGACTTTCAAAATCAAGCACAAGAATTCTACAGCCTATAGACTTAAGATGAATGGAGTTGTAGAAGCCGCCAACAAGAACATCAAGAAGATATTGAGAAAGATGGTAGAAAATCATAAACAGTGGCACGAAAAGCTATCATTTGCCTTATTGGGATACCGCACCACAATCCGCACATCAACCGGGGAAACTCCTTATTTATTTTTTTATGGTACGGAAGCTGTTATTCCTGCCGAAGTGGAGATTCCTTCCTTGAGAATTATACGAGAAGCTGAGCTCAGCGACGCAAAATGGATAAAGAGCCATTATGAGCAGCTAGCACTCATAGACGGAAAAAGGATGAATGCAGTATGTCACGGACAACTTTATCAAAATAGGATGTCCAGGGCCTTCAACAAAAAGGTCAAGCCCAGATAGTTTACACCGGGGAAGCTGGTGTTGAAAAAGATCTTCCCACATCAAGATGAAGCAAAGGGGAAATTCTCTCCTAATGGGAAAGGTCCTTAAATGGTCCAGAGAGTACTAACATGAGGAGCTCTTATACTTGCAGAAATAGACGGAGAAGTCTGGACGAAACCGATCAACTCAGATGAAATCAAGCGATACTAGGTGTGACTCTTTATGCTTTTCTCAAATGATGTAAATTGAACTACGCCCGAACTGATTCTCATTTTGAGAGAGGATACTTAGGCATCCCTATGGGTTCGGTCACAAATCAATAAAAAACTCATTTCCCCTGCAATTGGAAACTGGGGCAGAATTTTGAGGAGGACCCTCAAAATTTCGAAGCACGTTCAACCGATCGCAGCATCTACAACAGTCAGAGATGTCAACCTAGCTAATTAGGGAAGAACTTTTAGGAGGACCCTCAAAATTCCGTAGTATGGGAGGTTGCAATGTCTCTGATCTTGTCACGGTCATCAGTTCATCTAAATTTCTCAAAATATATTTTTTACTATGTCTTTACAAAACTATGCATTCTTTCTTGTAAGGTAACTCTGTTTAGCCAAACGCTACCCCGATTACTTAAATTGGATCTCTAAACGAAGCAAAGCAGTCCAAGCAAAGCCAACGGGGACATGAACCAACCTCCCCTTACAAAACTCATAATTTTTCTTTGGATGCAGGAATAAAGAATATATGCGCCTCGAAGTCACAAGTTTTCACCACAATCGCAATATCGAAATCTGCTATCAGCTAAGGAACTCTGCTACTATCTCCTATTTACTCTATCTTTTGCATAAGGCTAATTTTTGCCTTCACCTTGCATACGGCTAATCTCTGTCTCCACCTGCATAAGGATAATCTCTGCCTTTCCCTTGCATAAGGCTAATCTCTACGTCCATATGCATAAGGCTAATCTCTGCCTTCCTCTGCATAAGGCTAATCTCTGCCTTCCCCTTTGCATAAGGCTAATCTCTACCTTCATTTTCATAAGGCTAATATCTGCCTTCACCCTGCATAAGGCTAATCTCTGCCTTCACCCTGCATAAGGCTAATCTCTGCCTTCCCGTTCATAAGGCTATCTATGCCTTCACCTTGCATAAGGCTAATCTATGCCTTCCCCTTGCATAAGGCTAATCTCTGCCTTCACTTTGCATAAGGCTAATCTCTGTCTTTATCTGCATGAGACTAAGCTCTGCCTCCATAACTGCATGAGGCTAAGATCTGTCTTCCCTTGCATAAGGCTAATCTCTGCCTTCATCTGCATGAGACTAAGCTCTGTCTCCATAACTGCATGAGGCTAAGCTCTGCCTCCACCTGCATAAGGCTAATATCTGCTTTCCCCTTGCAAAAGGCTAATCTCTGCCTCCATCTACATAAGGCTAATCTCTACCTCCATCAACATATGGCTAATCTCTGCCTTCATTTGCATAAGCCTAATCTCTGCCTTCATCTGCATAAGGCTAATCTTTGCCTTTATTTGCACGAGACTAAGCTCTGTCTCCATACCTGCATGAGGCTAAGCTCTACCTCCAATCCACATTTTTTCACCGACACTAAGCGCTGTCTCTCACGCATTACCTACTTCGCTCCTATTTCGGGATAAGCTCTACCCTCCATTTCACAACCTAAGCATTGTCTTGTTGACATTATATTACTGCATTTCATGGGCTGAAATATCGCCAACCTGTCCAAAGGCATCATAAAGGCATCATCCTCATAGCCGGAAGACACCATGTCATGGCCCGAGGATCTCTCAAATTTGCATATAATTATTCAAAAGTGTCATAGTTTGGAGGCACCATCTTCATGGGCCCGAGAACATCATTTCATGGCCAGTGAATCTCTCACTGAACAATTCATGGCCCAGGACATCATGGTCTAAGGACGTCATCCTTAATCGTCCGAAAACAACATTTTCATAGTCGAAAGGGAACCTGCATCATGTTTAAATTTACGCACAATATATGCTTGTAGTATCTCTATTTGCAGGTGACCCGACGAGCAACTGCTATCCCAGCAGGAGCGATCTCGCTCCAGTTCCTTCGACTATCTCAAACCTGACTTCTTTCATAAACCGTTCTTTCACCTACCCCTAGATATTGCGTCCCTTCTTGCGATGACTTAATCGGTACATTTCACCGAAGAATCCAGAACTACACACTACCTGATTCCTATAGAACCAGGGATATGTATGCATCCCAGAAGCCAGAGTATGGCCTAAAATCTCTCAATCCGTCTCGATCAGTCAAAACTGGCCATCATATCTTTACCCGACAACTCTTTCATCCTTTCCGGGTAAAGAAGGGCAGTTGTTGATACCCAAATGTTCCCTAAAATAGTTTTAAATTGAATATATACCTTCAAAATCACGCATTAGCATCAACTGGTATTTTTCCACAATTTCCCTACATTTTTATTAATTTGTCCAGTATTTTATTTCTAATAAATAATTATAAAATTGCATTACAACTGATTTCAAAGACATTTCTTGATTTACTTTATTATTTATGGTCCTATTAAGTCCAAATTATTCCATAAATAGCCAATTTGGTACTTTTTGGCTACAAATGCAATAACTTTGCAATTATAGCCCATGTATATAATTTCCAAATAATGTTTTTAGTAGAAATTAGTCTTTTCTATTTTTTAAATACTAAATACCCATTTTCAAAACATATCTATGGACGAAATTCATTTTTTATAAATAGTAATTATTTTACAAACTATTTTAATTAATTTATTTGGGAATTTAACAAATAGCCTATTTTATTTCAATTACAACCTAAATTAGTAATCCCAAATACCTTATAAATCAACCCAATACAACCAAGTCCCAAAACCCTACCTAACCCGGCCCAGGTCCTCTTGAATCCTGGTCGTTGATCATTTTTTATCAACGGCTCAGATTACTCCCTTCCTTAAATAACCTAATTGACCCCTTCCCAAACCCCTCACTTCTCTCACACTCCGCCGTCACCCCTTTCCCTTCTCTCTCAAATCCTCTCTGACCTAACCCTAAATCTCACCTCGCCGTCACTCTCCGCCGTCGACTATGGTGGATTCTCACCATCCTCAAGCCTTTCATGGCTCCCTTACGCCAGGTTTTGCTGTATCTAAGGTCCTCAAGGGACCAGGGCCATTCAACATACGACTTTGATTCTGTCTTATCTGTCTCAGGCCGCCATGGCTCGATTTGAGTAAGATCGTCCTATTTTTTGCCTAGACCTACGGGTTTCTAAGCCAATATCTTCATCTATGCGTTATTTTTACAAAAACCTACTTTCATCTCTTGAACTCCTCAGATCTGTGAAACGAATAAAACTATTTCTTGCTTGATTTTGTGAAAAACCTTCTGATTTTCAAACGATCTTTCATTCTTTCTAAATTAGGGTTTTCTCAAAAATTGTTTCTTCAAAATGTTTTCTCATTTGAAATGTTTAACCCTTTAATCCTTATGTGTTTGATTGATCTTGCTACATTTTTCCTTAACCCTAACTGGTCTATGTTAAGACCCCAATATTTGGGCATTTTATTTGGATTCTGAGTCTATCCGTGTTATTTCCTACTCGATTTAGTTCTGTTCTTTGATTCGCATGGCTTCTCCTCCGTCTAATTTAATACTTGATGATTTTACCCTAGTGTGTCTCTATTAGGGTTCCGGATTCGATCTTTTTGCTTATACTTGGCTTATTTGCTTATTTATGGAAACCTATGTTAATATTTTCCTTAAAATCAGTGTTATTTCGATTCTTTGATTCCCTGATTTGCTATGGTAATATCTATAAACTAACTTCTGGTTATTTCCCTATTTTCATAACCTTTAATTATTTCTTGCCTTATTTGTGATTAACCTTTAACTCTTGTGTATTTACCCCTAATTGACTACTTTGTACCTAAGTTCTGCTTGATTTCTTTCCTTAAATGTTCTGCTTTTTACCGTTGGTTAATTACTTCCTTAATTAAGGGAAGAATTGCTGATTTTTGCCTGACTGACTTTGTGGCCTCCTTAATTGTTGATGATTGATTTCCTTTACCTTATTTTACTATGTTCTCAACTATTATATATGCTCTCCTCTATTCTCACTAAGGGACATTTTTTGTCCAACAACTCTATCTTACACTTAAAAATCTCTCTGCTCTTTCTTGTTACTTGCTACTTTCACTGAACTAGCCGGTTGTAGGTCAAGGCTAGTTATTGCACCACTGCAGCTCTGTATTATGTGTTTTTCTCTCCTTAACTGGTATGTTCTGATTCAATTTCAAGTTCAGAACTCTATGTGTCTTGTTACATCTTTAGTTCACTGATTTCCAGTCTTATTCATGTTTACTATTTGGATGTTCAATATGTAACTAGCGTGCCTAAATCATAGTTTCACTTAGCATGTATGAGTTCTGTCCTGTTCAGATTATGATTAACATGTCTAAGGATTTGCCTATTGCTTTCTCTAGCATGCTTCAATCTGACTTTGCTCCATGTATGTCAGCATGTTTGATTGCTTGCCTATCTGTTTATTTAGATTCTGGTATTAACCTGCTTTGCTAATTAGTTTAATACCCCAAAGTAATTCTGGTTCTATACTTATTGTCCAGAATAATATGTTTCCACATGTCTATTCTGTGATCCATGCCCTATGTTTGTACTATTAGCTGTATGATTAATTCTTTAATCCTATAAAGCTCTTGTAAACTTCTATGCCCCTATTGTTATGTTAGTATGTTTTATGTATCCCCAATCCCCATAATCTTTGAGTGAAATCTGTGGTTGAATGATGTTGAACCTGTTTGCTAATTTCTTATAAGTGCTCACACTATCTCAAAAGTTGTTTTACTACCAATCCGCTCCTATTTTCAAAACTTCTTTACTCCTTCAATCAATTCAATATTGTTTTCTTGTCAAAACCTTTTCAAAACCATGTCAAGCACTCTCACTGTACTCTTAAGTCCCTAAGTTCTGGCCCTCCAGTGTGTGACTGCCTTGGGATCCATTTGAGATCCCTCTGAACTCTGACACACTGAAGTTGGCCCTTCCACAATGCACTTACTCAATCCTTGTTACAAATTCTAGGTGTGAGCACTGCCCGGGATCCTTGAAGTCCTTAGGGAATTCTGACACATCTGGACATGAAATTGGCTATGAAATCCTTGGCATTTTGAGACTACTGAAGGCCTGGTGTTCTCAGGTTGTATTTTGGCCTGCTTCAGGCTCCCTATAGTTTAATTCCTTTTTATTTATGTAATTTATTCAGCCATTGGTTTGTAATAACTATGTGTAAACAAATATTGGGGTGGCTAGTGAAAATGGGAGGGTAGCCGTATAGTACTATTGATATTATTGGGTAGAAAGCATGTTTTAGGCCTTACATTCTATGAATTTGCATTAGAATCCATGACTTAGGACCAATGTTTTCATCTAAATCATGCCAAACATGCATTAGATATCCTGTTCTTAGGTTTTCACATCTATTGCTTCAGCATATCATATGTCATTAATCCATGCTCTAACGTTGTATAAGTTTCTCACGTAGAAATCCTGTTGTTAGGATTAACGAACAACTTTTAATAAAATTTATCACCCATGTGTGCATTTAGATACCATGTTCTAAGGGATCCTGTTTGCATTCGTTTAAAATCGCCTAGTCTAATTACAATAAGTCGCTGATCCATGAAAAAGTCTAAGAAAACATTCCTACACATAGATGGTATATTCCTGAATAAAACTTGGTATCAATCCATTCATTTTCAGATCCGTATCACCTAGAAACATCATGTTTTTTAGGTTAATTAGCTTCAAAATTGCTTAAAATATCCTATGATTATTAATACGCACAGTCCCACGCCTTGGCAAGCCTTAGGTAACTAATTTCTTATATGAAACTGGAAAACTGCTTTTTGATTGTTTCCTGCTAAGTCTTTATAGGTTTTGAAATCAGTAGGCAAACTATTAGGACCCTACCGCTGAGTTTTAAACAAGCATTGCTTATTCTGTGTATTAAGGTTCACCTAGACATCCTGTCCTAAGATTTCCCTAAAAGTTGCCTGTATTTGTGTTTGAGACGTGCTGTTTATGTGCATTATATATGGTGGTAAATGTGAGCCTCTTAACTGTTTCTTTCATTTATCTACTGGTCCTACTTGTTATTTGCATGTATCCTAGATTTTTCCCTTTTTAAGACTTAGGGGCTTGTCTATAACTGCCCAAATTTAGAGGTCCTAAACTCCTCCGGGGCCACAAGGAAGGGACGGGTAACATCACGCCTAGAGCTCGTTAAATCAAAATTAGCTTAATAATCGCTAAGGGGTGGGATAATGGGTAGACAAGGATATGATGACTGTGCGCTAATGCAACGTAAAGCCCCTCACAGAGGAGTGAATACCGAGCATTGCATAGGTGTGATCCTATAGGATAAACAATTTAGGACCTCCCTTTCCCTTTTACATATGTGTGCTTAGACTACCAATCTGTTAAAACCTTTATTCAAATATGTGTGCTTAGACTGTTTATTTGCTACTTGAATAAATTCACAAAGTAAGTTTGGTCGGGACCCACAATTGTGGACTTCGAGGGGTGCCTAACACCTTCCCCTTGAAGTAATATCAAGCCCTTACCCAATCTCTGGTTATACAATTAGTGTTATAAACGACATGTAGTAGGTGCCCTAACGCACCTTAATTCGTTAGGTGGCGACTCTTCAAATTCCTTTATATCCCTTATCCCTAAAGGAAACGAGTTGTCACAATAATGTCAAAACCCTTGACCAATCCGAAAGGAGAGGAAAAAGTGGGTGTGATAGCATGGCGACTCTACTGGGGATTCTAGGATTTTACCATTTCAAACCGCTTTGTGAATATGTGTCTTACTTTGTTAATACTTGCACCCTTTATCTTTCCCCTTTATGTGAAATTAATTATTTATTTTCCAAGTATTTATTTTTCAAAAACGAAACTGACATGTTTCTTTGTTTTCCTTTGTAACTACTTTTAATTATAATTGCTTTATTTACCGCTTTCATAATGTTCAAATACATGACAACATGCTTTTTATTGCTTATTTGTTGCTGCATAATCATGCTCAACATCATATTTTACGCGTGCTTATATAAATCATATAGCAACGCTTGATGAGTGGTTGCGCTCTTCCTATTTATGTCACCCCCAAAATTGGGAAAGACTTATTTGCGGTAAAACCAGTCGATCAGCGGTGCAGTTGATGGTTCCGTGCCTTCCCCCTCGAGTACTCCGCTCGAGGGTACCAGTCTAGACCCCCATAGAAAATATTACTCTTGTTATATTATGCATGCATCATGGTCAAACCTAGCTGAGTTAATGTGTCGTCTTCACAATAACCCTTTAAGACAGGCTTATCCAAAAGTCCATCGGGGTTTTTATAATCCCAATGGACACGATCACGTTCTGTGCATTAATTTGGAGAACTAAATGCTTGTATGCTAATCATAAGTGTATAAATAGTGGAGTCCGGTGGAGGTAAGGGCCTAACAATTTTTGTCTTGCAGAAAATGAGGCACGAGGTCCCCTGATTCGGTATGGTCTGCAATATCCCACCAATGCTCCTAAACTGGTGGGAAGACCTTTCCTCCAGCGATAAGAAACACGTGAAGAAGTATCTGGGAAATTTACCATCTCTCTTGGACATCCAATCAAACAATATGTTGATTGAGGCCGCTACTTTGTTTTGGGATAGTGAAAGAGTTGTATTCCACTTTGGGAATATTGAAATGACACCGATGTTATAAGAAATAGGAGGACTAGTAGGACTGGTTTGGGAAACCCCTGAGTTGTTGGTACCTGAGAACCGCATGGGTAGAGGTTTTCAGAGGTACCTGGAAACCCCACGGGTTGATGGTCTTGAGATCAATGATCCTTCCCAGATTAGCAGCTCCTTTCAGTATTCATGCATGATATGCCTTGGTTTGCGGATAACGCCAATTTTCTTATTGCTGGCATGGTCCCGTGTGATCTATTTTCTAACCAAAGGAAGAAGCTCAGATGAGACAGTTTGGACTACTATTGGGATGCGCCCTACTTGTTTAAAATTTACAATGATGGAGTGATTTGCCGGTGTGTCCCAGAGGAGGAACAAATGAGCATTCTTGATTCTTGTCATTCCCCTCCCTACGGTGGTCATCACGGTGGGCCAAGGACAACTTCCAAGGTTCTGAGTTGTGATTTTTATTGGCCTACATTGTATAGGGATGCGAGTGAGCTTTTGAAGAGATGAAATGAGTGTCAAAGAGCGGGTGGAATATCAAAGAAGGATGAAATGTCCCTCACAACAATTCTTGAAGTTGACATATTTGATGTGTGGGGCATAGGCTTCATGGGCCCTTTTGTTAGTTCATATGGCAATACCTACATTCTTGTGGTGGTTTATTAAGTCTCAAAGTGGGTCGAAGCCGTGTCTTTGCCCAACAATGAATCCCGAAGTGTAATAGCCTTTCTCAAGAAGAACATTTTCACACGGTTTGGGACGCCTCGTGCGATTATCAGTGACGGGGGGGTCTCTTTTTTGTAATAGGGCATTTGATACTTTGCTTGCTAAATATGGTGTCAATCACAAGTTCTCTACTCCTTACCATACTCAAGATAGTGGACAAGTAGAGGTTTCAAATAGGGAAATCAAGAGCATCTTGTCCAAGACTGTTAATGCCAATAGAACGGACTGGTCAATGAAGCTAGATGATGCGCTATAGGCTTATAGGACTGCATTCAAGACTCCGATCGGTATTTTCCCGTACCGGTTGGTGTGTGGTAAAGCATGTCACTTGTTGGTTGAGCTAGAGCACAAAGCATTATGGGCCTTGAAGAGGTTAAATCTTGATTGGGACATTGCAGCAAATCTCTGGGTTGAACATTTCAATAAGCTTGACGAATTTAGATTTCATGCTTATTCAAGCTCATCATTGTACAAGGAGAAAATGCAATAGTTGCATGATAAGTATGCCAAGAAAAAGAAATTAAAATAGGGCGATTTTGTCCTACTCTTCAACTCCCGGTTGGGTCTCCTTCCGGGCAAGCTAAAATCCAAGTGGAGTGGTCCCTTTGAGGTAGTGTTGATAACACCTTTTGGTGACCTTGACTTAAAGAACAAAAATGGTGAAATCTTCTGGGTGAATGGTAATCGTGTGAAGCACTAATTGGGAAGGTCTGAGGATATCCACGTGGTGGATTTGATAAAGTTAAATTGGTGATGGTAACCTGCATCGTGCTGCGACGTTAAATCAGGCGCTTCTTGGGAGGCAACCCAAGTGATTTTTTTTTTAATTTTTTTTTGTTCTTAGATTAGGCCCTTTTGAACAAACTGGTTGTGAGATTGGTGTAGGATTTGTTTGATGCAATGTATGACACAAACTGGAAAAAATTGGCGAAGCATGCACAACAACCGTTGCCGCACTCCAAATTCCGCGGTCAGCGGTGGCAGTTACACGGGGGCGGATTAGTTTAGCGGATGCGGACTTGTGGAACTAAAAAATGCAGCTCTATTAAGTTTATTCCGTGTCTGTGTTCAAAATTTCGCTGACAACGGCCAAGTTCCGCAGCCGCAATTAAATTTCCGCTGACAGCGGAAGAGATGCAGCTTCAAATCTACAAAAAGTGAAAAGCGCGGTCAGCGGTGCAATTTCGATGTCGCTCCAGGTAAGGCGGTGTGGGGACTAGGGTTTAGTTTAAATAGAGGTGGCCTCACACCTTTACACTTTCCTCACTCTACCATTTCACAGCCTCCATTTACTCTTCATAATATTCCTCGTATACATCTAAGCTCCATTTCATTTAACAAGTCTTCATCCTACATCAAATCTAGCTATTGGTATGTTCAATTTCTCAATTATAATTGTAGATTTTTCTTCTTTTGTTTACGTCTTCTTAGTTTTTTTCTTTTTAGTTGGGGTATTATAGACCTAAATCACAAGCAGGCTTAACCAAGCGATAAAAATGAATGGGTATTGGTTTTTTGTTGCCTAGTAGGGTTTTGGGTGTTCAATTTTACTTGATAATTGCCTAATTTTATGAGATTGAAAAACCCCAATTTATGAAATGTGGCTAGTGCCCGTTCATTTTAAATTCTGCTATTGCGGCCCAAATTTTGCGGTCAGCGCTCTGTTGCTTTGAATTTTTTTTGAATATATCATTTTGCTCTGCAGAGGTTACATTTACGCTACCGGCGGTCATCCTTCCGCGATCGCGGTTGTTTTTACACGGACAACGGAAATCAAGTTTAGAGAATAGTTAAAAGAATTCCGCTGACAATGGTGAGACTTCCACAGTCGTGCCCAACGAGGTCAACGGTGTATAAGTTTAGAAGGTGGTTAGTCTGATCCCCTCCTTTCCGCTGCAACTCCCAGTTTTCCGCTGTCAGGGGTGGTATATCCGTTGCAGTGGTTCTTTTTCCGCTAACAGCGGTTTTCCCTGGTTCATCTTCTGCTGCCTATACCTGTGTACATCTGATGCTTAACTGTATACCATATGCTAATGAGATTTCATTGATCATGTTTGCAGACAATGGTTCGATCAACAGGTGGCCAAGATAAACAACCCAGAAGGGGTGAGGCCTCTCGGGGACGGGGAAGGGGTAAACAACCAGCATCACCCTTAGCCCCGAGGAGGATAATTGGAAACAAGCAAACACTTCAGAGTCCCACTCCATACCCCTCGGAGTCAAGTGAATATGTTCCCTCTTGGGAAATTGAGGAGGGGGAAAGTGGCCCAGCTCAAGTGAAGGCATAGTGCCAACCTCGGCGTCTGGTTAATGAGTCCACATCTACATCTGACTCTTCGGATAGATTGGGACCAAGTGATTCTCCACCTCCTCAGGACCCCAGTACAACAGTTCCATCCACCACACCTGCCTCAATAGACTTAGACAGTGATGATGATGCCACATATGATGGCAGGGGGGTGATACTCTGACCGGGGGGTTACTCAGGTCTCAGAATCTGGCAGTTTGGCAGGACCGGTTCGTGAGCGAAAAAGCTTATCACAAATTCCGAGAGTGGTGGCCTATGAGGTCACTCGTATTGAGAGAGCTTTTATTGAGAGGGGACTTCTATCCCACAACCCAAACGTAAAAAGGAAATTTAATGAGAGGGTGGGCTGGAGGTTCTTCACCAGCAACATTCCTGATGCCAATGAATTTGTGGTCAAAGAATTCTATGCCAACGTTGCCCACATCAAACAGGGCACATACCTTACCAAAGTTCGCAACAAGAAAG
This sequence comes from Nicotiana undulata, assembly GCA_005239495.1. NCBI lineage: Eukaryota > Viridiplantae > Streptophyta > Magnoliopsida > Solanales > Solanaceae > Nicotiana > Nicotiana undulata. The sequence goes on from ML271373.1 coordinate 104,919, forward strand.
TATTATTCAATGGCCAAGCTCTTAATGATTATGTTGGGTTCAACCATGAAGATGCGACTCTTTATCTGGAGAAGGTGCAGCTATATGAGTTAGCTCACCCGTGACTGGCCTCCGTGATTGCTATTCCCGGTACTACTCTGGCGTGGCTGATGGAAAGGGTTTCTATCTTGAGGAACACATTGAGTTTCGAGGCAAAGGGCTGGGCGAAATTTGTATGCAGTAGGATAGACCCCACCACACATGACAGTGACATGCAACTTTCCCATGCTCTTATTTTGGGGACGATTATGGCAGGTTTCCCGATCAATGTCGGGAATATCATGGCAAGGGTGATCAACAAGACAATCCAGAAGAATGAGCATCCATATCCCTTCCCGAACTTCCTTACTATGTACTTCCAGGATCAGGGAGTTGAGGAAGGGACTACGATACAAAGGTGAAGTCAAAATTGTCATTTTCTTGGTACAGTTTGAAAGGCCCGGACAACCTAAGGCCAAAGGCAAAGGCACCGCTCCTACATTATCAGAGTCATATATTGCTGAGGGGTCCTCTGCTGCCATACCACAACCTCCCTCTGAACCATCTACCTCCGTCCCTGCCTCAGTTCCTTCCTCTTTGGCATACCCTCATAGCAGTCTGAGGGTAAACCAATTTTTGGCAGGTATCAGCAACTGGCTGCAGGTTACCTCTTCCAAGCTTACTGCTCTATCCACTTCCGTAGTAGTCCTGAAATACCCAACCTAGATCCAGTTTCCTATATCATTGGAGGAAACATTGAAGAGCTTATTTGACAACCAAAAGAAGATCTTGGAGTCCATGGGCGCACATGAAAAGGAAATCAAGTCCTTGGGTAAGGAGGTGAAAAAGATGAAGAAGAGCCAGGATAAACTGCAGAAGGAAGTGACCAAGCTCACTAAAGCGAGGGATATCCCCCTTGATATAATCATAGGAGTGCATGCCCCTGCAGCTCAGCCAGCCCATCCATCTCAGATGCCAGAGCAGCAGGCTACTAGTGCGCCAGTGAGGAGATGGGTGATCCTCGAGACAGAGGATATGGAGATCCAGCCGGAGGAGCCCGAGGGAGATGCATCTACCCAACCCTAGGACCCTATCATAGTGCCTGCCATTGATCCTACCATTGTCAGTGACCCAGCCCCGATGCAGACAGGGGCACCTTAAGGAGTTCTCCTTTACTCTCTACCTTTTCCCATTTTCTATTTTTGAATTTAACATTGAGGGCAATGCTAATATTTATTTGGGGGGGGGGGGGCTCATTTGGTGATCTAGACATTTGGATGATTTTTGTGGTCAGTAATAACTCTTGACACTATTTTCTTTACTTTATTTGCATTCCTCGTACTTTAGTTCCGCACTTTTTTATCTTTGGTATGTATATAAAGTTCCTCTTTTCATGTATATATTCGTTCCTCTCTTATGTATATTCATCTTAATCCCCTATTATAGCTTTGTTTTACTTTTTTCATTATCAATAAGTCTTTGGTTTTCTTACTGTCATGGTTCTTTCTAATGGTGGAATTTGTGTGAACCGGGTGTCTCTTCCCTACAGTGGATGGCGTGATGACCTTCTTAAAGGATTGAATCTGTTTTTGTTTTTGTTTTTGTTTTTCTTGTATTTGGTAGTAATGAGTAAATGTGACTCGACTAAGCTTCACTTGGCACCAGCATATTTACCTTTGACCTCATGGTTAGAGACAAGTTGTAGATGAGTCTAGCTCTAGTTGTGACCCTTAGAATCTTGAGTTGTCTAAAACTGAGATCAAGTGGTGTTTGTAGCCATATGTGAGTTTTCAATCTAAGCTAAGGTTATTGTGGGCCCCCGACTCTATTCTCTTTAACGATACTGTGGCTTGAGAAGTGAGGTTTTGAATTGCAAATCCCAAGTGTCGTGCCAAACAAGTCTAGAACTTGCCCCAAGTATTTTTCTAGGCGAAATTCTAAGTGTAGCTCAACTTGAGAAGTGATTATAGGCTCTCCTTGGTCCCCTATGAAATTGAAGACTTACATAGCCTGCCATTATAGTATCCTTAGTCAACCCCTTTGATCCTAAGCCTTTTCATTCAAAAACTACATTATAAGCCTTCATCCATTCTATAATGACCCTCTCTTGGCACCCATTCTTTCTTGAGCATTCATGATGAACAATAGTCAAAAATATAAGTTTGGGGGAGAGACAAGGAAACTCAAAGTGATGAAAGTTTCAAAGAACAAAAAGAATTGATGAAAAAGGAAAGGCAAATAAAAAGATGAAAAGTGAAAAAGAAAAATAAAGGTTAAAAGGATTCGATGAAACAATGTTGAAAGGCTTGGAATGGTGAAAGAATGAGAAAACAAGCCTCAAATACAAGAAAGATGTTTAAGAAGAAAAATGGAGTGCTTAAAAGAAATATATTTCAATCATAGTTCATTATGTCCGAATTTGATCCAAAACACCTTCATTCAAGTTGAGTGAGCTTACATTAGTGGTGATTTACACGAGGGGCATGCCTATGGTACTTAGAGCCGGACTTGTGGAATTCTTATGGGAGTGATGAGCGCACTTATTGATAATTCTGATTTTGAGCGTACATTCTATAAGGTGAGATGAGCTCATGGAGAGTAAAGGAGAGAGAGTCTGGGATCCGCAGTGACTTACGTGAGAGAGCGAAGCTCTTTGATGAATTGAGTCAACACTTGAATATGTGGTGTCATATTAAATCTATGGAACTCAGAAAGTCAGTGCATAATGTTGTCAATAATGCATTTGTGTTGAGGATAATTGTTAGTCCCAATTGAAGCTTGATGAAGTTACTTTTGAACAACTGAAATTCTACTGCTTTTTCTTGTGGAGGTGGGAATTACCTTATTTGCTTGAGGAAAAGCAAGAGTTTAAGTTTGGGGCAGTTGATAACTAGGGGGTTTTACCTACTATTTACTTTCTTTTACTTAAGTTTTAGGGCAAAAATGCACTAAGGTATTCCCGAATACTAACTCAAGGTGCTTATTTGCAGGGTTTGGATCAAATTGAGGCAAAGAGGCCAAAACAAACTTAAAAAAGAGCCAAACTTGCACAAGCCATAAATTCAACAGAAGCGCTGACAACGCTATTTTAACGTTGTAGTGGAAGCTTGACCGCTGAGGCGGAATTCTGAGGGCAGCCGCAGAAGTAGATTCAGAGAGATGGATATTGGCTCATTGGGAACTGCTGATAGCGACATAAAAGAGCGGACGCGAAGCCATTGGCGCGGCCGCAAAGGAAAATCCGATGTGAGCAGAAATTAAATATCAGAGAGTTAACAAGTTTTGCCAATCACAAGAACGCGGTCAGCGCTCAAATTGCGCGGCCGCGTTATTTTCCTCCGCTGAGGCGTTCCAATTTCTGTTGGGAGCGAAAACATAGTATAGAGGGTTTCCATGAAATTCAACCTTGAAGAAGCGCGGTCCGCGTTCATAATTGCGCAGCTGCGCAAGTCAATCCACTGGGGCGCCTGTTTTTCCGCTGACAGCGGAACCTCCATAGAGGCATTTTTGTCTAGTAATTTCAGTTGTGTATAAATAGTTTTTTTCACATTTTTAGGTCATCTTATGTTTGGTAGAGCTCGTGAACAACAACCTTTTTCTTTTTTGAGTAATGTTAGAGTAGCTTTAGCTCTTAATCTTAGATTTTATCTTTGTATTTAACATTTATGGCTATAATTTCATCTACTCTTTTGATTTCTTCCTTAAATATGAGTATCTAGACATATTAGCTAGGGTTGTGACCCAACCCTAGTGTGGGTATCTAATGGGTATTTAATTTTAGGGTTTACTTGTTATTGGGTCAGTGATATTTAGCTTGTTTCATGCTTAATCTATTGAATTAGTGGTTGCAAACACTTATTCATGCCTTTTTTACTTGGGTTGTTCTTGAGAAAAATGACCTAAGTCTAGGTAAAATAGGCTAACAAGGAATTGGGGTGAATTTAAGAGATTGATAGTTCCAATTAAAGGGTAGAACCTAGAGATAGTAATACCCTACTTTGTTGAAACACCCAATTAGGCTTGAGAAAGCCAATTCGGGCGAATCACCCAAACTACCGAGAGGTATAGGGTGAGTAATTGAGTGTGCGGTTATATCACGAGCCCATAAACAACAAGTTTATACTAGATTTTAGATCCCGTTAGATACTCGTCTAGGTGTAAGTCGCTTCCCTAGTGCCCTTTATAAATTGAGAAAACCCTTACCAAAAATATCATACTTAGCTTGTTTTTAGTAATTCTTAGCATTATAACTAGTATAGAATAAAACCAACCTATGATTGGAAGAGCAATTAAGAACAAGATACATAGCTAAGTCGAAGAGGAACCCAACTCTAATATTCTATGATCCAATCGAGCAAAAGCTACACCGACCTCGCCTTGCCATTCTATAGTGGTGTAGGTAGGAGCAGATCATATGCGCACCACCACCAGATTAGTTGGTATATGTTGATGGTTTTGCCCACAGTGGCCGAGATGATATGATGGGATGCCCTCAGAGGCTTGATGATCTTATGTACACCTATACCTACGCATGACACGATATTTATACGCATGTGCATGACATTATAAATGTTTCAAGATTTACAAAGTTATTTAGACTTACATGTGGAGTTCTTTATTCCATGTTTCATCTATGTCTTTTATGTACTGATTTTTATGCCTTACATACTTAGTACATTATTCGTACTGACGCCCTATTTCCCGGAACCTGTGTTTCATGCTCGCAGGTGCATGTAGACAAGCCGACGATCCCCCTTCTTAGGATCCTTGATCAACTAGAGTTGTCGTGCTCCATTTGATCCGTAGCTGCTTTTGATTTTGGTATGATATGTTTGTATATATGTATGGGTATGACGTGGACCAATCATATCCTTGTACAGTTGTATATTCTATTAGAGGTTTGTAGACAGCATGTATAGTTGGATAGTATGTGGCCTCGCCGGCTTCAAGTTTTGGATATATAGTTGTCTATAGCATCCTTGCGCGCTCGCCCCACTATATTCCGCATGTTTATGTATATATGTCTTTTGGACAGGTTTTCCTCGCGTACACTAATTATGTTTATACTTAGACGCATGCTTAAGGGTGTTCGACAGGTAGGTCTCGGGCATCCGTCGCGACCCATCGATTTGGGTCGTGACACAATCAATATCAAAACCTCAAAAAACCCAATAGGTAAAAAATTCATGCTAAGGCATAACAATTTTTTTATAAAGTCTTTAAGTCGAAAAAAGGGAAAAAGCCACTCTTTCAAGGACATATCAGCCAGATTCAAAGAGCCTAAGGGCCATTACATATTACAGTTCGATAACACATTCTAACTCAATTCGAACCTAAGGGTTCCACCACTTTGAGCTCGAGTAAAAGCTTACTCGACTACAGTTCGAGAATCCATTCTCACTCAATACAAACTTAAGGGTTCTATTACTTCGAGTTAACTCAATACGAACGTGAAAGTTCTATTACTTCGAGTTCGAGTTGTACTCGAACTCGACTATGAAAGCAGTATTAGTATGACTTCGGTCAAATTACCCAAATCCGAAGTCTTGAATAAATAATAAAGTATGCTAAAATTTTACAAGGCACATAGCAGGGTTGAAGTTATCGCAAGACAAAATTTGAGAAGGAATTCGAAAGGGAAATATTTTTATATATATGCTTGAACAAAAGCATGTACAAAATATCGGTAAAGGTATTACACAAAAGAAAAGAAAAAAGTACAAGTCCTAACTATGCTCGGGGGAGACTTCTTTTTGGGGGCGGCAGCTTCCTCCTCGGGCCCCTCACCTTTATCAGACCCGCTCTCTAGGGGAAAGCTTCCTCCTCGGACCCTTCACCCTCATCAGACCCGCTCTTGTTGCCTTTGTCGTCGTCTTCATCATCGGAGGAGGCCAATAGCCTAGCTTCATCTTCGAGCATCTTTGCTTGAGCTATCTCCTCGGAGAGATCGAAGCCCCGGGCACGAATCTCCTCGAGGGTCTCTCTCCGAGATTGGCACTTAGCCAGCTTAACAGTCCATTGCACTCGATTAGTAGCCTCTCTCAGTTGAGCTTGGGTAGCCTCGACGTCATCTAAGTATATGGCTATTGACTTGTCAGCCTGGACCTTCGCTTTTTTGGCCTCGGCTTGGGCCTTAGCAGGTTCAGCCTCGAGCTCTTCGATCCTCTTGGCTTGAACCAAACTCTTCTCCCTAGCATTCCAAAGTTGGACTTCGATCGATGACAGTTGTGCTGAGGCAGCCTCTTTCTCCGCAGCACGGCGGTCCATGCCTTCCACCTATGGTTGTCAACTTTAACTGGATCGACCTCCCCCCGGAAAAGATCGATCTTTTCAATCTTTTGCTGCAACTAGCACATTGAAACATTATATTTCACCCTTGGATCAAGCCCGTATTTTTTGAAAAGAATGGTTACCTGCTCGTTCAGCTCAGTTTCCTCCTTACGAGCCTTAGCCAAGTCAGATCGGAGGTCCCTGAGCTCTTCATCCTTCCCTCCTCCGAAAGCTTTTGGAGCTTGGTCACACAGTGGTTCATATCGTCTTGAGACTTGGAAAAAGCCTATATGAGAAAAACTATAAGTTAAATTGAAGGAAGGAAAATAAAAAGAGAATTACAACAACAGAAATTAACACTTACTCGAGATAGAAGAAGTTGGGCCTCTTCAATGATGGTAGACACATCGTAAAGGTTAGAGGCATCATCGACCCCGGTAAAGCAATCCCAAAAGGGATCCTCTTCACTGGGACTCTGCCTATCTCGGGGGTCCTCATGGACTAAGCATCTCTTATTGCCTTCTCAGAGAAAGCCGGTAGAGAAGGCGAGTGACCTGATGTCACTACCCCGAGCGAGCCGCTCAGGGTGCTCTGTTCGGCTCTAGGGGTCTCAGAATCGGCCCCCTCTGGTTTGTTTGTTTCTGGTCGAGGGACAATCTTGACCTCATGCGATTTGGGTACTTTGCCCGAATTTTCCTTTGAAGCCTCCTCATCACGAGGCTGGGCCTCGACAACCGCCTCCGGCTTTGAGGGATTAGCGGCCTCAGTGGCCTTCCTTGCTCGAATCACCAACACCGAGTCATCGACCTCGTCTTCTTCTTCTTCTCTCAACTGTTGGACCGACTTTACGGTCTGAGCGATAACATTGCCCCTGCATCTTCGAGCTGGAGCCTTTTAAGGTTTGGGGTCCTCGAATTCCGAGACCCTCTTCCTCTTGTTATCTTTCCCCGACTTCGGAACCGGGGACTTAGCCTTTTCCTCACTGCTCGAAGTCCTCAAAACTGCATCTTTGTTCAGGCGT